>CM020229.1:4637500-4837500 GCA_009819775.1 Phoenicopterus ruber ruber | reverse complement strand
ACAGTTGTCCTATTTTATTATCATGTATTTGCTCCTCCACAAGCAGAATCTGATTAGCTGATTCCTAGGAAACCAGCTGAGGGAAAGCTGAGAAAGGCATGTTTCCATGGCACGGGCAAGCCTCCCCCACCCACTCCCGCGGGGCCTGGATGCGAGGTAGAGAAGAGGTCCGAATTATCGGAACTAGGCATTCCTGCCTACCCAGCGACACCTTCAAGGACGGAGCAGAAATGACCATAGACAAGACAGTCTCTAATTCTCCGTTTCACTGAGCCGACGTTTGCAAGAGTATGAGGGATTCGTTGCGTACGGAGATCCCAGTAAAGCACCTCCTGGGACAACTGTGCTGTCTAAGAGCAAAAGGGTTCAGCCCTGACAGGGCAGAGACTTTACATAACTGTCCCTTACGCTCTGAGCAAGCCGAGGGTCACAGATTTGCAGAAGTTATACGCTTTTCCTTTTCCAAGGGTATATAACCGTACATCTTGATGAAAAAAAAATAGAAAAAAGTTCAGTAAGTGCAAACTTCGAAGGGGACATTGGTTAATATTCGGTATGGTGAATAAGCCATTTTTTTCCAGCAACAGTCTGGCATTTTGAGCAAATGTAAAGCGTACCTATGTTCCTGTAAAGTATTCTATGGCAAAATCTGGATGTTTCACTACAAACTACAACCATAGTAGCTGAATGCCTTCAGCTGCACTGTCTTGTTTACTCAGTAAATTCAACTTTCTGTTAGGGGATAATACATTAAAAAGGAGTGAACCTGTTAAAGCTCTGGAAGTACCACAAGTTCCTGAACGTGGGCTCTATTTCTTACCCCACAGCTATGTTTACTTTAGATTTGGGCAGAGAAGTCCTCAGAGCTATCGAAGATATACACAAATATCCAGGGGAAGCAGCGTGTTGGGCAACCACCTGCTATCTCATCGTCTTAAACTCAGGAAAATATGTGTAAAAGGCTTGTATAAAATACATTAATTCCTCTTTTGAATCCGATGTATTGATGAGTGAAGGATTAAATTTACATATCAATTCTATTTAAATACTTAGGATCCATTAAACCTATCTTTGGAAATTATCCGAGGCAGTTAACAACAAAGAAATCGGGCAGTTCCCACTGACAAAAATGGAAGGAAAAATCGCTCACATCAGCCTCTGTTGGGTAAACGACACTTGGTGATGCTTTGAGTTGGAAAGGGGGCAGAAGAGTTTTTCAAGCAAGTTTGACACTGACCCCATACTCTGGAGCCTCTTTGGTTGGAAGAAATTCCATAAACCTCAGCCTCAGTAACCCTCCGCGTTAGGATGCAAACATTATCATATTTAGAGGTTTAAAATACTTAGCTTTGATAGCAGCCATAACAGAATCTCATATGTCTTGTTCATCTACGTTGAAGTGAAGAAGACACCTTATTTTCCTGTGTATGCCCATTTTTAAAGTCTGAGAATCCATTTTAAACATCATTATAATTTTAATTCTCTGAAGCCAAATCTCATTCAAACAGTAAGAAAACATCTAGAAAGGGAGAACGATTAATTTAAAGCTAGGCTTGTTTCCAGCACTATAAATTTCCCTCATATCCCCAGTAACATGGAGGGGGAATTGCATCTACTGTTATTATACATGCTTTAATGTCATGCCTATTATTTTTAAAGCAATGGGAATTGGTATATTTTCTTTTTTGGGGTTTTTTTTTTGAGTTTTTTGTTTTCTTTTCTGATTAACTGGTATTACTGCAGTACTGAGCAAGGACTGTAAATTTAGAGCTGTAAGAATTACATTACCGAATCACAGAATGGCAGGGGTCAGAAGGGACCTCTGGAGATCATCCAGCCCAACCCCTGCCAGAGCAGGGTCACCCAGCGCAGGCTGCACAGGGCCGCGTCCAGGCGGGTTGGAATCTCTCCAGAGAAGGAGACTCCACACCCTCCCTGGGCAGCCTGTGCCAGGGCTCTGGCACCCTCACAGCGAAGACGTTTTTCCGCATATTTAGATGGAACTTGCCGTGTTCCAGTTTGTGCCCGTTGCCCCTTGTCCTGTCGCCGGGCACCACTGAGAAGAGTCTGGCCCCGTCCTCTTGACACCCGCCCTTGAGATATTGATAAGCGTTGATGAGGTCCCCTCTCAGTCTTCTCTTCCCCAGGCTGAACAGCCCCAGCTCCCTCAGCCTTTCCCCACAGGAGAGATGCTCCAGTCCCTTAATCATCTTCGTGGCCCTCCGCTGGACTCTCTCCAGTAGTTCCTCGTCTTTCTTGAACCGGGGAGCCCAGAACGGGACACAGGACTCCAGATGGGGCCTCACCAGGGCAGAGCAGAGGGGGAGGAGAACCTCCCTCGACCTGCTGGCCACACTCTTCTTAATGCACCCCAGGATGCTGTTGGCCTTCCTTGCTGCACGGGCACATTGCTGGCTCGTGGTTAACTTGTCTACCAGGACTCCCAGGTCCTTCTCCGCAGAGCATCAGTTTTGGTCTAATGCAAACCATTAACTACACTGGGACTTACTCTGTGAGCTTTTCTCCCCGCTGCTCTGCTCCGTTTCCTGCTGTAGGGCTGCCCTTTGACTCCACACTGCATCCCGTTCCCGCGGGATCCCACCCCGCGTCGCAGTGCCCCACCCAGCTGCGAGTCTGGTGGGTCACCCGGGGCCGGGGGTGAAGTGGCCTAAACGCAAGGGCCGCTTGCAAGGAGGGAACAAGCTTGACTACGTAGCACTCGGGCTTTATTAAATTATTAGCATATCTAACCCAGCTACTGAAGTCACTAGCAAGTTTACAACACTGATGTAATAAACCATGTTGTTAATAGTATTACATCAATATTTTACAGAAATCTGGACAACTGAGAGGAAAATATGGATAAACAAACACATTAAGCAATTTCAAAAGAAAGAAAAAATGACTGTTTCAACCCAGAATTTACTTCCGAGTACATTTTTATTACTCTTTTGCCAAAGTAGTAATAACTTATTGTCAGCGCTTTACATTATTTTTTTATCCTACCGTGTGAACCATGTTTCTTCCTTAAAATGAAAGAGTTGTGAAGCAATCCTAACATGAAAACTCTGACCTATGTCGATCCTTGCTCCTTAAAAAGAATGTTTTACGTTTATATTATGATAACGCTGAAGTTTGTACTGTGATATTAACATAAAAATGATATTTCAGAATTAGCAATGCTTATATTCCCGTTAAAATAAGAAACACTTCTTCCTTTTCTTTTACAGGATATTGAAATTCCACTTGAACAAATGTGTGCAATGTAAACATAAAATAAAATAAAATGTAAAAAGCATTCTTCCATATCTTCTGTAAAAGAAAATAAAGTATATAAAATTAATTGCAAAATTCTCATTCTTGCACCCTCCTAAATACACTTGACATACGTAAGCACAAACATGGAGGAATGTATTTCCAACGGGGAGAGAATACGTGCTCCGATATTATCTGGGAAAAAAATGCATTGAAATTCCTCTGTGATGAATAGACTTTTTTTTTCTCCTCAGGGTGACCTCTACCTTCAGAATATGATGGTTTTATTATGATTAATAAATTTCATTTCCACAGAGGAAAGGAACAGTGTCAGCTTAAACTTAAAGCAAGTGGGTTTCTTTTTAAATGCTAATTTTTAAACACGCCCTTGCATGACACCAAATTTAGAAGCTCAGAAGGTTAGCAGAATAGATTCTGATTTCCATGCTGGAAATAGTAAGAAGGATTTAAACTACATTGTCACACTGAAAATCAGTAAGCTAGCTCAGTCACGTCGCTATTGGTTCGGTTACTCGCTCTTGCGCCAGCATGCTTATTTCTCATTAAAATTAGTGGCATTTAAATGCTTTGTGATAATTTACACTGGAAATAATCATGCTAGGTAAACAATTTACTAAAATTTAGGACATGCAAATGGCAAAGTATCTTGAATAAATTAATAGTCAATGCGATTATCTGTGTATTTTACTGAATGTTAAATCCATGTATCAAAACCAATACGTGCACTCATAAATTCTTGTCTAAGAAAACATCTGATGAACAATTTTGATGCACCACTAATTAGAGCAAGGTCAGTTCCATGACTTTCCAGTATATTTGGAACAAGTATTCAGGACTGGCACTGGTTCTTAAGTAGCTGGACTAACACCTTACTGGGAAATAACTAAGAAAAAAATCAGCGTAGCCATGCTAACATCTGTAAATGCAGCTGTAAACTATTCACCAAAAGCTCAGTGTATGGTACGTTCTTCTTTACTCATGCTATGTCTCAATTTCTTCAATCATTTTCTGTACAGGGTTTAAAATTGCTAAAATCCTACATAAAAGGACAATTTGTGGTCCACTGCACAAATTAAAAAAAAAAAAAAAAAAATAAAAATGGTAATTGATTGTGAGATTTATTTTGGTAGGGCCTTTGAAATTGAATCTCTCTCTTTAAATCATCAGTATTGCTGAAGTCTCTAAAAATAGGGAAAGTATGGGCCTCTCTAATTTGAATTACCATTTTAGGCTTTTAAGTTCTTTGGTACTATGGCTGTATTTCCATACACATCTAGGGCAGACAGTGGAGCTCGGATACTGGAGGCATTTGGGAGCTCCTTAACAATGTACATACTATAGGGTTTAGTAACAACATTAATAAGGAAAAATTCACAGTGTAGAATATGAAACAAGTTAAGGCATTTTCCACAAGTGATTTGACAACCACAGAAGGAGAATTTTAAACATGATTTTATTTTTTAGAATTTAATGTACGTGTCTTTCTGATCACTATCATTTCCCCCCATTTTTTAAAGTCTAGATATTGCTAGAAGAACTATAGAAAATGATGGATCTGTTTAAGCAATACAAAAGGAGAAGTTAAAAATCTGGTACTACGCCAGCTAAATCTAACTCTGATCTAATCCCCCATGACTTGCCATACCACAAGAAAAGCGTATGTATCACTGGAAAGCTCACGTTGCTGCCTTGCCCACAACATTGTCCATTCTTTACTAGCTTTGATTATAACCGAACAATCAGGTAACAAAATGGCTGCTTCTTCAGACCTATATGTGTTGAATCTTCATTACTGAAATTCTTCTACTGACAGTTAGTACTAAATTTCACGACGAGGGGACCGAACGAGTGCGGGGCGGCGGAGCGGAGCGCAGGGCGGTTTGGTATTCCCGCCCCGCCGCTGCGCCCAGGAAACGGGCGCTATTGCAGGACGTGCCTCTTGCTGTCGGCAGGCGGCACGGAAAGGGAATCCACATCTTTGCTCTGTCACATCTCAATGCAGAATTGCGATAAAATTTTTGCCAAAGATGTGAAGATTTTAGTGAAGAATTGGAAGGACTACAGGGAAAGCAAGGGTTACGTAGCCTTATCCAGATGAGTGATTCCAGTAACTAACATCTTGCTCTTTCTCTTGGTCACACAACTACGACGATACCAAGAGAGAGAACGAGCAGCAGAGCTCCTTCGTGTGCGCAGCGGTTACACACCACATTGCTGAGCAGTATTTTAACCTCAGAGGGTCAGCACTGTGCAGCGGTGGTAGTCCTTTCACTTAAAATTCTTCACTACAGTAGGATGGTATCTGCTTCTTATGGCGTTCAACACACGTGGAACCAATCAATTTATTTCATTTTGGATATTAATACCAAGCAACTTGAGGTGTTTCGGTCACCTGAATGAGCAACAAGTCTCTCTATATACCTCAGAAGGCAATGAGGAAAGATGTCTATCCTAAGTTTTTACTTAAGACCAAGGAAAATGATTGAAATCCGCTGACAAAAACAGTTTCTAGTCATTTTCCTTGATTGTAAAGGTTAAGAATGCTAAAATCCTCCATGCAAAGGTTTAAATGCACAATATCAAACACTAAGATCATCCTACAAGGGATGACCCATAAAATATTTTGCTGCATATCGTTTTCCTCTTCCACTACTGATGATGCTTTACAGATTTGTGATGTGGAGCAGAAGAAGAATTGGGAAGATGTAGTGGAGACAGACAGCACAATGACACAGTGAGGCTTCAAGGTATACTGCAGGGCTGAACTCCTGTATCCCTTGAAAGCCATGAGGGATAGGGCGATAATAAAAGATTTCCATGAAGGGATCTTCATAAATGCATCATTGATGAAATATTAAAAGCAGCTTTTCCTTTTTCCTGCAGCTTGGAGTAAGAAGAAACTTAAGAAGCCTATTCAGAATTTTCTATATGCAGAGACAAATTTCAAATTCTTGACTGCTTGCTTATGTCGCATCTGAATTTGGCCAGTTAATTTTTCTTGCTAATTGATGGGCATGTTTTGCAGAAGTTTTGGTCATTGATGCTCAGACCTGATTTTAATTTTTATTTCTGTACGCCAACCTGTAACTTCTTTTGAAGTTTCTTAGATGTTTACAGCCATCCACCGTTGAGCTGCCGCCTTGTTAAACATTTAAAGAAGGATGCTTGATACTGGTTAATTTGCAGAAATATGGAAGTGCAACAAACAGCAGCACAGGTGACTTCCCTCCTGAGCTGACGCTGAGTAACTGCTGTGGAACAATCCCAGGGACAGACCTCAGTTTACCAGCTTTCTCTCAAGTTTCAGTCCCGCTGTCTGGACTGACACAAATGTGGGGATTTCACTTGATGCCTAGTTAAAAAATCTGACATAATTCTATGCTTCCAACAACACCTTTCTGTATAATCTCTATCCAAGAAAGTTAGACTTTATATAAACTTCATAAAAAAGGCCACTGGGGAAACTGAGGCTTGCCATCAAGTTACACCTAAACCCAGCTGTATTACAATGAAAACCAAGTGTTTCTTTGCTCTGTAAAGCATTTTCCTATTACTATTACTGTTATATTTTGGGGCAATAAACCTTGAATAAATTCTTATCTAGTTCGATAATAAATATAGCGGGAACTTTGTTTACTAAATTTTAAAGCAATCTTTTGTGCTTGAGTGTAAAGTTCTGTAGTACGCAATAATGTTCTTTTTTGTTTAATACTTTAACTGTAATATGATAATCTCGAGATACTAAAACGGAATCCTTGTTATTTAATGTACTTGTATATAACCATACATACACGCACACACACAAACCACCTTTCACGTGTACTATTTTCAGTCTATCAGAGACAAAAAGTCTGGTTGCTTGATTAAAAAAAAACAGTACAGAAGATGCACACATGCTTGTACGCACTTGTTGAGGGCAAACACAGATTATTCGCTATTTCTGTTATCAAAGGGGCTTCACGTTGCAAATCCTCCATTTACAAATCACAGAACCTCAGCTTTACTTAATCTTGTCATGTTGTCACATTTGACTAGCCATGCGAACTGACCTAGAACTGTAAGCACCGGGAAGGCAAGCTGTCAAAGAGAGAATGACAAAGAGGCCAAAGAGGGCTGCCAGTGTTTTCACTGGGTGAGAAAAAGGAATTAATCAAACTTCATGAAGAAGAACAGAGGATAATCAAAGTGTTTACTGATTTTTATCAACTGATCCAATAGCTGAACATCTTTACCACGCAACTACCAAGAGCAGTAAAAGCTGTAACAAATGGAATTCCATATAAGCAACTATTTACGGCAGCAGTAAACGCAAGTTTAAACTGCCAACATAAAGGACACTTGAATTTATAGAAGTTGTTTAATAATGTGCATTAGCACAACATTTCCTAGCCCTTCTAGAGCAAAAACTTCAGTATCTGCTATTTTTCACAGGGAAAAGCAGTACAGTCTTAAATAAATACTAGCACATAGACCTTACAGATGCTTCTTCATCTTCATTTTTTATTTTATCCGATTAGTGGAAGAGCATAACATAATAATAAAAGCATCTCATAGAAAATGGTTATTTTCCCAGTCAAATTGCTTCACGAAATGAAGTCAAACCCATAGGCAGCAATACTAAAAGGGAAGAACCTCTCACAACTGAACATATGTCTTTCCACAGTAATTCAAAAAGGCTGAAGGAAATATCTCTGAAACTGCATTTTTTCCAAAGCAGTTTGGATTATATGTACTTGTCAGAAATTCCTTTGAAAGAGTATAATCTGATCAACATCTCCTACCAGAGACATGAGTAAGTCAATGAGATGCATGCAAGCACGTATGGCAAAATTTTGACCAGCTACGGTTATTTATGTGCCGTAGCAGAGGTGCGCCACAACAGGCACCTTAACCATTCTAAGCCCTTTGTCAAATATGAATTTGCTTTCAAATAACTGTCTCCATATTTGCTACTCTTGCATGAATTAAACTCGTGGCAGTGTTAGTGTTGACAGGTCAATTACAGCATACAGGGAAATTGCAATGACTTGAGCAATTGCACTCGTTAAGAATTGCCAATATTCTGTTCAGAGTATTTCAGTAGTACAAACTCCAATGTTTGCTTCTCTAAGCTGCCTGCTTTTATGAAACATTTTTCTTAGAGTTAGAAAATTAAACCTTTCAGAATGTTTAATCTGTTTTGGAGGCTGCATCTTTCTCCAAATGGAGGTCAATAACTTAATCCAAGACTGTCAACTTGTAAAGCTTTATAATGCATTTCTTTTGCACACACACACACAATCCCGCCTCCTGAGGATGATTCTGCTCAAATATGCAAATAAACACAGTCACAATTGGACAGATGTTATATCCACTTCCACCGTACTTCATTCCAAATTTAGGTTTATATATACACTTGCCTCTCTCTCTGTTATTTCAAAATCCTAAACTGCATATACACTTGGGAGAAAAATAATACCAGGCATGCAACTGCACTGGATTTTTTTGTTTGTAGATGAAAGTTGGATAACAGTTAAAAATTGGAGGAAGAAAGAAAGAGTGATACAAATACAGAATAATGATCCCGTCCCGTATTTACACAAAAATGATAAAATGTAGTATGCAGGTACGTCCTAGAACGCACTTGGAAAAGACACTACAAAATATTTTTCTTCTTTACAAACTATGAATTTGGATCTTACAAAACCTAAAAGAAAAAAAATATATTGAGCACTGATTTGAAAAATTGATTAAAAATGCTAAAGATTCAAAATGAACAACGTTCTGTAAGCAACATGTAAAAAACCCACGGGTTTATTCTGCGTCTCATTCTGATTTATTAGGAGCCTGATAGGGTAAGACGCCCATTGCCCCCATCAACCAGGAACCTCAGGAATAATTCTCCCCTAACGTACCCATTGTCAGAGATTTGCTAGAGGAAGGTCTTCAGAGATTCTTGTTAAAATCCCATCAACAAACTGATAGGAGGTTTCCGATAGTTCCCCTACCCCCGTTCTGGTTCAGGTCTGGGTGCAGACTCTGTGATCATGCCTGCCAGAGACGACCTGTCCCCGAAGCACAGAACTTCTCTGCTGAAGAGTAATTATTTCTAGCCTCAGAATGCACTGGATGCAATCAAGAGTGAAATATTTTTACATGTCCCACGGAAGGATCCCTCTGTCAGATACTTGAATATGTTTTCTTTATAGAATGTGCACGACAGAACAGATGCACACGCATAGACAGAGGTGTGTGTATGGACACACTGTCCGGTCAGTAACGCCTTTATTTATTCAAGATGACTTTATTCCCAAATCAGAAAAGATGTCATGTGGCTGCGGGCTAAGTATCCTCTGGCAGGAATGGTGAAGTATTGGGAGGAGCAGAGTGACTATTACTAGCAGAATCACCCAAGACCTCCCATTTCCATTTAATGATAAAATTCGAACCAAAGGTTTACTTGTTATATTATTAATTTGAAATCTACAAAGACACACATTCTTTACAAGGAAACAATACAAACGTACATATACTCACATTTCAAATATTGAGCATATTATCAGTATCTTCACTCGATATCAACTTTACAAACACAGTTGAATTACTATAATGGAGTTTAGGAGCACTAAAAAAGCACTATAAAATTGTACTGTAGGTGCTTTGCATGCATCTGAAAAACCACAGGAAGGTTAGCTTCGGTTCTAAAAGGTTATGTATCTCGATATATGCTCCATGTATTAAAACACAAAACATCAGATAGCAAATTAGTTGAAAGTCAACTTACAGATTTGAAAGAGCAAATGCAACTTTGGCAGCTTGTACCACAGGAATATGAGCCAGAGAATTATTTTTTATAAGCCAAAAGTCCTTTAAATTCTATGACTACAATTTAGGTATATAAGAAACAGAAGATACAGGCTTTCATTAGCTTTCTCCTTCAGATCATATCACAAAAAAGGCACCTACAGCCACCTACGATGGTTATGTTTATCATATGGTCGAAAACATACCTAAAAAAAAATACCTTATTGTTGAAGCAATTCAACAGAAGTAATCAACTGGTAAACTGAAAAGTTTTAATAAATCTATTTCCTTCTGTGTAAAGTTCACTGAATTTATTGATAAACAAGAGCACTATATTTTTGACTGGAATTCCAAAGTCGTGCTATATGGAATACATATAAAATAGTCTTGGACACTTAAATTGTGCCTGAACTGAGGAGAAAAGAGAGGAATAATTATTGTTTAGAAGGGTTAACTCTGCAAAACAGGAAATTGTTTTCAGGACAAGAAAAGTATTAAAGACCACATGTCTATCTCAAGAATTCCAAGTTAAAAAATTGCTCAAATAATGATTCTTACTTAGCAAGGCCTAGATTTATAAATTAGTAGCTCCCTACTACAGCTCGCTCTAACCCAGAGCTGAGCAGGAAGCACAAGTGAAATAATGAAAGCCAAAATCCAGGTCTAGCGAGACCAAGAAAGTGTCAAATGTTGACTTCTCAAAATGTATTCTCTTAATGATTCAGAACTTTGAAAAATTTATGTTAGACCAGGTTTTGTTACAGAAGAACTTTTCAGGTTACCACCAAAAATGCTACGGCTAGCATACAGATTATTACAATTTTAGCATATTTTGGCTTTAGCTATGATCATCTTTTTCAGAAATGAATGGTTTTATTTGTTTCTATGTAGGTCACTATGGCACAAACAGAAAACTCTTCACCTTTCATTTATTTCTGCTAATGTAAAACTCTATAAACAAGCACTTCTTAATACCAACATTTTGCGTCACGCTATATATCCTTTCATCCTTCAATACAAGCAGCTTCTATGAACTCAGTAGATTTTTTTGCATAACATTATTGGCAGAATATGTCCCGGCACCGTTACTATTTATTTTGGCTCTTGATTTCTTACGTAGTGACACAATACCATCCTTACCTGAATTAAGACTAAGATTGTTCAAACTCTATTGCTTTAAAGAGAGAAAATCCCTTGACATATTCAATATATTTATAAATTACCATTACCTTTTAAAAACATCGTTCATTCCTCTGTACCCATGGCTTACAACATGATAGTATATTAGCAAAGCGGCTAAGACTTTTTACTTACTAGAGCGCGATCCTCTGAAGACGCAGACCCTCTCTCCCACTATCTTATCCATAGGATAGACTTTGTGAGTGCTTTAGGGTCTGCAGTACCCTTGTGGGCAACATTTGCCCCCAAAGAGTTGAAAAGAAAATTGTTAAATCTATAGCACTTACAATGTCCTACATACATCTAAGCTTTGACTCTCTTCGTTAGTTCTGTTTGGTTTGGCTTTTTTAAAGTCACAATCTTGATTGCACTGCACAGTACGTATTTATTAGAAGGTCTAACATATCCTTACTTTTCTAGGCCATATGATATTTCAACCGGAAATAAAACACCAAGGTCAGCAAAATAACCTAATGTCTTTTATACGGCAGAACCTATAGGCTCAAGCTATAAATTAATTAAACTATTCCAAAGATTTATACTACGGACTTTCCTATGCTTTCTCTCACGATTAAATGCAGCATGTGAAAAAGGATATTGAGATCTGGATGGATGCATCAAGAAGTAGCAATGATTGTTACCTGCAGAGGTGTTACAAGAAATTTCATCTGCTGCAACGAAGACGAATTGATTTCTGCAAGAGAAGATAAAATTCACAATACTGCTTGCTGACTGGGCAATGTGCTAGCTGCCAATTGACTTGATGTTTACAGATGGGGTAGGGGAAGGGTGCTTAATTTTAATGAATGTAGCAAGAAAAAGTGTTGACGTATTTCAGTACTATAGAGTTTATAAGGATCATGAGGTAGACATGCTGGGATCTTTTAAATGAAATAATGGTGACATTCGGATATGGACTATGTACAAACTCTTGCATTGGAAGCTTCATGTTTCGTGTTACAGATATGTCAATATATTTATGAAGGCTAATAAAAATAAAACAATATTTGTATTGATATAGATATTAAAGGGCACTACTACAAAATATGTAAAAAGCATTTTTTGAAAAAAATTGCAATTTACTTCGTGCATCTGAAAGGAGGATATTGAAAGTAAAATATTTTGCTTTTTATATGTCTAATATGATTGCAATCAGAAAATGAATTTTCTGCGATTTATTAAAAAAATGACACAGTATATTCTCATATACTGTCATCCAAATACATACAAAAGGCTTTGCAGAATCTTAGGAGAATCAACTAGAGATATTAGTAATGTAATATAAACCTTCTCTTGCAAAATTCTTTTTTAAACCAGGCAACATAAAAAAAAAGAAATGCTAAATACACTAACATTTCAAAATGCAGAAAACTTCACTACGGCACAAATCCTGATTTGTCCTTTCCGAAGTCAAAGCAAACAGGATTTGGGTTAGTGGAAACCATGTTTCAGGATTAACATCAAATGATTCCTTTATATGCATATACATAGCTTCCTTGAATTATTTTTGTGTTGGGCGGGATTAATAAAGACCCCGGGTGAAGTTTTCACCCTTGGGTGCTGTTTTGCTCCAGCTCGCACGTAGCTCCTCCAGCGCGCACCGCTAGGCGTGGTGACGAGCAGCGGGTTTCTGGTTTGCTCAGATTCAACGCAAGAGTCTACCGACTAGGAGCTAGAAGGAACCAGTTCTAGCTTGTACTGAGGACTACCTGGAAAACTTAGTTCTGCAAGATGACGAAAGCTCGCACGCATTAAGTGCTCTGCAGAGCCTACTGAAAACTTCAGTTCAGGAGCAAATCTCCCTGAGGGCTAACGGAACCTTGAGGAGTTAAGCCCTGCGAGAACAGAATCTAGTTCTATTACTTCACCTCCAATGTATTAAAGAGATTTGAAATTTTCATTTAGAAATCTGCGAACCGTGTTTCTTAGAAGTTCACATTTGGGGAAAAAAGCAGAACAAACCAAAATAAGGAATCTGTAATCCGTACTATAGGGACAGGATTGATTAAGATCAAAAGCAGTATCCGATCATTGCCTCTGCCCTGTCTCAGAGATACCAACGCCTGCCTTTTAGTATGAACGAACTTAGAGATAAAACTGTGTATTCTTTCATTTTCAATTGGATGTACAGATTGGTAGTTTTGCTCTTTATTTTGTCATCTGCAGCAATTCACAGGCTAGTGAGCTCTACCTAGCGGGTAATGCTGAAGAGATGAATTCAAAACAATGAAGGGGGATAAATTTAGCATTATAAATACAGAGCTACTCTGTGGTTCATAGGTAGTACAATTTGTCACTGTATTTACTGCTATCACCTCTTTTATTATCACCTCTTGTGATAATTATATAGAAAGAAACGGGTAGATGTTTGCCTAAACGGGATTCATCCAGTGGCGATGCAGACTTACCAGCTACTGTTTTACAGAAAATCCTGTGGATTCATGTCTACGGAGTTATTAAACTGCCCTCTCATCTACAGGAAAAGATCGCTTTTCCTTAAAAACTGCCTCTAAAGTGGCTACCCGAGAAACTCATTTTCTTTATCCCTATCCAGAACATTTGTTGTTGTGGAACACTGAGCCACAGAGACTGTATCTTCAGATGCCAGAGTTATCTGTAAGAATCATATGCTGGTTTAGTGACTTACAGAAGGACCCCAGAACACTAACTGCTATTTGTCTTTTGGAACCACAGATGTTACTGAAACACTGTTCTGAAAGCTTACTTTTTATTACCAACTCTTTACTAATTACTGGTAGAAAATTAATTTTAAAAAAATTAACCCAAACTGATACCTATTTAAAAAACATCTACCATAAACGTTCCTTGTTATACTGCTTCCATTTACATAGGAAGATACTATTTTCCCCGTGTTTTGCTTTTGTAAAATTCATTTCCCAACTCCACAAATCAATTTTAAAAGTAAGGAGAAAGTTACATATTGGTCGGCATAGCGACTGTGAGAATGAGAAGTAAGACTAGATGCTGGAGTTCAATAAGCCAGTTCAATTTTTTATAACTAATTAGGTGTTATTGGTAATAATTACAAGAAATTGTTTAGTAGCATGATAGCTTTAATGTTTTCACAGTGGCAGGTTTTCATTTAGTTAAATTCTACACTATTGTTTACACAGACCTAGAGGGAGAACTGATAATCAGAGGGGTCACTCTACACACGTATCAGACCTGACGTGCAAAGCAAGTATTGTTCCTTAGCGTGGGACAACTTCTGAGTCCTTCTCAGTTGAGTTGACACTGTGATGCATCGTATTCTATCTGTCGTAAAGTACGTGAAAAGCAGCCCTGGGAAAGGGCAGCTAAGCTACCTCAGTCCTTTGCAAATGCAGGGATGTTCCCTTTAAAGACCAATTTTATGCACTAACTGTATTGAGTGTACAAGGCTTAAAAACTCACAAGTAAGGCATGGTGAAAATTTATGACGCATTTTAGGTTGTTTTAATGTTCCTCATCACTTCTATGCTTTTTATTGATTCAAAAAAGGTACAAGAAATGTAAGTGGACTCAACTTTTTGACACAATAAGCCCTGCTCACTTATTAAGACACAGAATTGCTTGCATCGATTTTATTTGTGTATTAACAGTGAAAGTATAGAACAAAATTTTTACTGCTCATTGTTTTATACTTCCGATGCAAAAGAACACATATTTAAATCTAGTGAACTTTTTTTTCTTTAAATAAAATTTTAAAAGTTGTTACTGGTTATAAGGGAGATAAACAGAAAAACAAATTGAAAGAGTAACGTGATGAATACATTGATCTGAATGTACAGCTGGTTATATTCAACTTGCCGTATATTTACACACTAAGTGCAATCCTTTTAAGTGCCGGAGCGGCACCCTCAGGCAGCCTGAGCGCTCCGATGGAAACCCAGACAGCGTGGGTCATGAAAATGCACTTCTGGGACTCAAAATGCCCGTGTTCCATCTGAGCAGCTAGTTCCCCAGGCCACGCACTTCTGCTTACTATTACTTCTCTCAATCCTACACATCAAACTACCACAGATTTTTACCAATATTGTAATAAACATATTTTTAAAGATAGAAAAAAATGTTTAAACATTCAATGTATTTCCTGAATTCGGACAGAAACAGAGGGAGAGGACAGCAAAAGTAACAGTAAGTGATTTGATGCTTTTTCTTACTTTGGGGTATTGAGCCCGCATTACCCCAATTTTCCAAAAAGCTCAAATATGTTCTCATTTCCCCTGCACTGCTCCCCATCGACCCTTTGGCAGACTGCTAACAAATATATTCCTCGAAGGCTCCAGATCCTCCCTGTCAGTTTTAGCACCTGCTATTTCTACCCAGCAGGTCTCCTACACATCCAATACATCAGGTGCTTGCTTTCTCTCTCCTTGATGCTGTTAGTTTGCTGAAAACTAAAGGCCATGCTACAGCATAAAACTGGATTTTTATTTTTTTATTTTTTTTTTTTTAAATCTTTAATCACTAGAGTCCAAGCCGTATCTTTGCTGTGGCTGTTTAATATACAGAACTACTCCTGCAAAAAAACCCCTCACGTGTGAATACCTTCTCTCTTTGCTTCTTGCTAAACCGCGTCCTAGAAAGAGTCAGTCTGTGGTAGAACGGGGAACAGCCTCAGGACAGGAGTCTTTGACCACCCTCTGTCAGTCTTTCCATCTTAGCATCTTTTTCACAGGGCAGCTTGAAAAAAAAGGCATGCTATTCGACGTGTATCTTCCTGTACTGCACTTTTTATTGTAGGACACCTTTTATTACAAGATTCTTGATTAGCAACATTAGGGCTTATGCCCTCAGGAATGACTTCCAGTCGTTATTAATCTAATAATTTGTATTTAGACAGAGGCAGGGCTTGCACTGTAAAACCAAACATTGTTTGAAAGTTTTTGTGATGGCACGAGGTGGGCAGGAAAAGTCCAGCTGCCAGAATCAAACTGGCTGCAGATGATACTCTGCAGCATCAACCTTCACAGAGCATAACAAAATATTTTCAGGTTCAGCTTTATCACCTGACTAAAAGGACCCTGTTCTCATTTACAGCAGGCCACTGAATTGAAAGACCTAGATAATAAATATTTAAGAAAGTGAAGAACAGGAATTTAAGTGAAGCTTGACTAAGGTTTTTCATTTTAAAATACCATAGCCTAATTTCTTCAGCGTGTTTATACCACCACAAGTGAATTAAGAGGCCTAAGATATTTCATAAATATGTTTTCAGTACTTTCCCTTACCAAAAAGTTGAATCTACCCATTTTCAAGAAGAGCTGTCTTTGATGGTCTTGCTTCTGACAAGTCCCCTTAACTATGCTGAAGCAGTACAGAAAAAACCTCCACACATTCATTCCAAAGCCTACTGTCCTCCTACAGAAGCTACATGCATATCAACGCTGAATTTAAGCTGAAGTAAGAGTTTATATGTGAAATTTAGTAGAACCAGGTCAACAATTTGTAATTACTATGTAGTATTTTTAGCTTTTATTTCTACAGAAATCTTTTCTGTAAGCACGTTTAGTCTCGACTCTCTTTTAATCTACATACTTGGAGAGCTAGTTTCAAGTTTGAGATACCTGCTATTCCAGTGAGGTTCATTAGCTTTTAATGTGCATGGATTTTACATGCTTCATCAGGAAAAATTAAGTTAGAGTATTAACAGCATTTGTTTAATGGACATTTATCACTTTCCTTCAAACTTTTCCAAAATTCCCCTAATGTTTCCCATCCTCATAAACACTAACACCAGTGATCTCAGCTGCTGGAATGTCAAATAGATACCAGAACAGAGAGAGGAATTCTGTTTTATGCCATCTTTGATGCAATACTGGAACTTTAGACTCCTTCACATGTGCAAAGTTGGGAGTTTCTCCTCATTGAGAAAATGGAGTGAAAGTTTTCTTAAATACTGAAACTCTGATAATTCAGTTACACATAAATATATACAACTTTTATCACATTTTCTACATCTTAGTAGACTTTATTTTAACGGTCAGTGGCAACTTAAAGTAGAATGGAGCTCAGAAGGAGCAGAAGATTATAACAAAGATGTGTACAGTACAGACCTAACTGCTGATCCTGCCTGACCCGTACGGGATTTGGCTGCTTTACTATTAGTTGGAAAATTCAGAACCTGGGAGTGGAAGAGAGGAAGAGATTCAGAGAACGCGTCTCATGCTCTTTTTTATGACTTGAGGAACGTAACCATCATGAAGCACAGCTCCAACCTAATTTCAGGATAGACCGTTACTCTGAGTGCTCCCCCTAAAAGTTTCCCTATGGTCGTCCCACGCTGGGAAAGGAGGTGCTCCTCTTTCTTCGTCTGCACTACTACATATTCCTAAATCAGCATCAACCTACTACCCCATCTTCCCTCCTGCAGGCATTGGCCCCGTTATTCTTCAGACGTACAGAAGTACTCACAGCTGTGTCTGGGCAGCTTACGGACCTAGGTCATTGCGGGTGCAAGAACCCATGTTTGTACGGCACGTGGGACAAATTACTAAGTGTTGCCCGTGTCCTATCTTCTCTCTAAAGGGCTGGGTGACAGCTGGATTTTTCAACACTATTTATATTTTACACAGCACATAATTAAGAACAAAATTTTGACACACATATAATTTCACCCAGCACTCCCAGAAATTTTTAGTCCCTCTTCTTGGCAACACACAGCCAAGAAGAGAACAAAACAGAAGCCATAACAGAGATCAAGTGGGATTTTAAGAAATCAGGACTCCCCTAAAAATAATCACACTAACTCTAGGAAATCTGAAATGTAAAAGAAATTATAATCCGATAACATACAGGGATTATGTTTCATACACTAGAATTCTTGGACTTTGCTCACTGACTTCACAAAACTAGACAGAAATAATTTTGCTTACCACAGAGGTGCAGCCCCCCCCTCCCAAAAATATAGCAGCTGCTGAAAACAGTGCAGAGCCCCACAATCCAGCAGATGAAGCTGAAGGTAAACACGACACTGACCAGAAGTTACAGCGGGAAGATGTAAGCTATATGTAATCAGTTGGCTTTTTCTGGTAAGACCACCATGGGATTTACAACTACAGTCAGTATTTAGATTTCATGGATCAGAACCTCAGCCGGTAGAACTGATGCAGCTGAACTGAAAGCACTGACTTGGCTGGAGCTGGGCCACACTCTATTCTCCAAGGATCGGGTGCTAACTACACGGTGTAGCAATGGTTTTCCCCAGATGTGTTATATGTGGGACATCTATACGTTTCTCCATTATATTATTAAAGACACTTTGTTTTTTCCTTCACGCTCTAAACTTTAAGGCTTTGTTGCTCTTGTTAGGACTCTAATGTTGAAGGCTTTTTCACTATGAATTATAACATAGCCGATGGCTGGCTGCTGGAATAGTTTCTGTCATATTCAAGTATGGACAAAGTTTCCCCCTAAAATCATTTTATGAAGTCCTCCCCAACTCCCTCCTTCGGGTGTCCTAAATTTAAATACCAAGGCTATCAAAGAATTTAAAATTTTTAATATTAGTATTACAACTATAATAAGAAGGTTGATTTTGCTATTATCATGCTTTATATTCCCATTACTGTAAGATCAAAGTACATTATCATACTCATAGCATTTGAATCACAACACACAGACAACTAAACAACTTTACAGCCATACCTATAAAATATATTAAATGAAGTAAAGATAAAACTATAAACAGAAAGTAATTCATGTGGTATCAAGCTTCAACAACACTAACAGTAACTTGTTTTATCTGATGTGCGCTAGGAAAGTATATTTTACTTTTAGACTAATTTCTTCCATGTCAGGTTCTTTTTTTCCGCAGAATTGCTTGTTCAACCTAATTACTAGTAACGATGCCAAGATAAAGAGGAAGACGCAGGTATTCTGCTTTCACTTAGGCATTCTGCTTTCACTGTCAAAAGATAATGCATCTCCCACCTCCATCACTCCTGACCATTTCATTAAATGCTCTTCTCTGAGATTTTGAAGCAGGCCTTGGAAGTGTATGGAGTAAAACCCTGCATGAAAATAAAGGACTGTAGCTACTTCTGTACATATTACCTCATGGAAAACACTACAGCTCTTGGTTGCCCAATCTTGGTTGCCCAAGCCAAGGCAGCTCGTCCATCTGCCTGGACTCAGCCGCCCCTGCAGAAGGTCAGGTCACCTCTGCCTGCGTGGGTGTCTCCCAGGCCCTGCGTGTCCCAGCCGGCACCAGATGCCTGGTTCCGGCGGCTTAACCAAGCCCTTGCGTTGGCTGCCAGGTTAGGCACCCCTGCGTTGCTTTTTATCTCTGTCGCCTTTGTGCTCAACACGGGACATTTCAGCGTGATTTAGCCGATGACAAGATGTCTCTAACGTAACTCAGACTGCCAGAGGCAGCAGGAGACCGAAAAGTTAAGAAATCTCTCTCATTAAATTTTATCCTGCCACCAGTCACACAATTTCTTGAACAGGAATAATTCGTTTTAATACCAAAAAGCACTTTTGCAATTGTGAAAAGCACACCTTCAAGAAAAGAAAAAAAGAAGAAAAAAAATCCCTAACTCTTCTGGACACTAGCGGAAATGTGCCTTCCCAAAACCAGTGACATGCCTGCATTATTCCATTTACTCAGAGAATAAAAAACCAAAAAACCTAAAGAAAAAAATGGGCAACAGAAGATGCTTATTCATAGTTTGTATTCGTGTGTCAGGCTTTCCCCAGGAGATGGACAGGCATCTTTTTTAGCCCTTCTGTTTAACTAAATAACCCACTCAGATGCTACAAGAAAGAGACTCCTTTTAGCACAGCCTGATATTAATACTGTAAAGCCTGTTTGGGAAGTGACAAAGGGACCACACCGCACACAGTGCAGCCATAATTCTTCCATGGCAATGCCTTGTGTGTGAACTCCCCCTCTCTCTCCTCCCATTATCCCTCAAAGACTGTATAAAGACAATTTCTAGCAAATTGGTGCCATACTTTGCAACTTAGTATCGTTGTTGCGTGATATATGTTTATTTTTAATATATTGCCAAAATGTGGACAACGTCTTACATCACAACCAGTGGAAAAATCTGCAGCCCTTTCACCTACATTTTAAATCTACACATATTTTATTTCTGGATTTATTTATTTTTTGAATCAGAGCTATACAAATATGCTTAGTTCTAATTCATATTGCCTGCTGTATCAGTGGAATTTTTCTATGTATGAAGTATTACATAATGTATTATACATAGTGTATAAGTATTTATTTTTAATACTACAATATACGTAGTATAAGTATGCATATTTATCTGCAAGAGGAACACAGATGATTTTTAAGGGGATCTTAACATTTTAAAGTGAAACCTCAAACTAATAGGTGAAATTCCGAACACCACGTAAATCAATAGCAGAATTCATACCGATGCCAGCGGCACAGCTGCTCTAGGATCATTTCCCTTGGACTGTGATTAACACAGTCCACACTCTTAAACCCTTGAAAAAGGAATCCAGTAACTTCACTTCAGAGGTGCTCCACGGCAGCAATGTAAACTGATGTCAGGCTGATCCAGGACTGCTAAATTAAGGCTATTTTTGAAGTTTTATCATTTATATTTGAAAATTTTTTTTATTACTATACTTTGGGCGTATTTTTCGCTCTCTTTAGAGCAAACAGTACAGCGTTTTAAAGTCAGCTTTGTGTAAAGAATCAGTATTTTATCCAGTAAAATACATAACTAAATATATATTTATTTTGTTGGGGTATTTATTCTTTATGTATGTCATGTCATCTTTAAAATAATGTCTCATTAAAACATACTTTATATTTGTTTCTGATGTCATAATGATTATTATGGTTTACTAGTAACCACCATTTTATCCACAATAAAGTCTCCTAATATACAGAGGTATAATTATAAAACTTCTTTAGCAATAACAACAATTCTTTCCCTTTAAATTATTTCACTGTTTGAATGACTTTACAAATTACTTTACAACATCCTTTTTTCATATTATAACTAAAATACCATATATATGAAAACCTTGCCAGGATTATTTAAAAATTCATTCAAGAAAAGCAAAATGGAGTTTAGAGGCTGGTACACACTTGGTGTAAACGAAGACCTTACTTTTTTCTGCCCGTGTAAGAAAAATCCTGTGGCAGTCTTCACAAAAAGATGGTCTTTAGGATACACGGGTAAACTGTCTACTCCCATTCCTGCTGTGCAGCATTCTTACAAATTCCTGGTTTGCCACAGGTGTGTTCCGAGTGACAAGCCCAAAAGTATGTCAAAAAAAATCTATTGAAATACCTAATCAAATGCTTTGGACTCCTTTGAGGTGGGAAACACTACATTAAAAACATGCAAGAGTGTAAATTACCTCTTTCTTATTAGTTTCATCTACATAGTTATTTTAAGTTTATTCTTCTAACACTTCCTTACCTTGCCTAAATCATATTGCAAATTACATGGCTAATCCATATAGACTATATCCAATTCAGTCCATATTTTATTAATAACATTCCGTTCCTTCATCTTCTCCCTGACTCCTTCACAACGCTCTTAATTCCGCCTTGCTTTCAAGGCACTCCCGGCGGAAGCGCTCAGGTTGACAATACTTATAGCATGTTCTAATCCGCCTCTTTGAGGTCTATCAAGTCAATGATCTGAAACCTAAAAAGTGTATAATTAGACACTGACATGTCCAAAGGAACTGTTACGGTCTATCATGTCACAGGCACTGACCCAACAGACTGGAACAGTTTTGGTCTGTTGCATCAGGAATCGATGCTTTAGTCACTCCCTAACTCCATATTTATCCAGTCTGCTGAATACAACACACTTTACAATTTTAAAGTCACACTTTCTTTCGATATCCTCTAAGAGTGAAGAAGCCCATGGGAACTATTAAAGAGATAATTCCTACTTTAAAAATGTTAACCAATCCTTTTTGTTCCCCTCTTTTTAGAGGAAAAGCACATACGAAAATGCATCAAAGGAATATATTTATAATCACAGTTATTTACTATGAACTTTTATTTTAAAGCAAGAAACTCCCAAGTTAAAACTCATGCTACATAACCTGCTGTAGGCTAGATGTAGTAAACAAAAAGAAAGCAAGGATATTGAAGTTGATATGTAAAGGTCAGAATAGGTGTACTGATTTGGTTTTGAAAATGATAAGTATTTAACAGCTCCCACTACGTTGAAGGAGAAACTGGCAGCAAAAGTACTCAGCATCTTTCAACTTGGAGCACTTTAGAAGCCCAATATGGAAATCTATGCTCTAGTGCTCCTCTACCTTCTCTCTCAGATTTTTCTTCATGATTTCCAGCATGGATGCCAAATCAGATCTTACAGTAACAGCCAAGCCTTTCTTGTCTGTGGGGATTCTTAAAATATCCCTTGGTGTTACAGTGAAGGAGAAAGGAAATTACAGGGAAGAGAAGTAGAAGCAGGGTATGAAGAATACAAGCTCTGACATGATAAAAGTTTCACGGTAGGTGTTTACCATCATTCTGGGCCAGGAACTCTAAGCTGTTTCACTACTGTGTCACCTCAGAGTTGAACTAGTGGAGTAGTTTTAATAGTTACATGGATATTACGTGAATACTGATACTACACACAGGTGAATCAAGCCTTCAAAGTATCAGACAACGTGTCAATTCTACCAAATATTAGAGGAATGTATTAAGACATCAAAGTATATAAAGTAGCTTTCTAGACTTGGTAGGAGATTATATTTTTGTGAAATGCAATTGCTTGCCATGTTTTCCTACATTAATATGACTCCCTACGTCTCCCCAAAAAGCGGCAGATCTACAATATTTTAGAATGAACCGTGTTTCAATCATTAGAAAGTGGTCTATGCAATACATTTTTATTTCAGGAAATTCCTTTCAAACTGCTCTACATGGAACTCTCCGTTCACAGTATTTTAAACTCTTGATTTTTTTTTTTCTACTACATTCTCTTTATTCGTAATCATCCACTTTTACTTTCTAATTCCTTCACTAAAAGGTATTGTTAGAGCTATAACGTGAGTCACGTACTCCAGTCATTCCCAAAACCGTGATCTGAGCGATGAACATGGATTATGAAATATCGACACGATGCCAGCGATCCTCTAGTTTTCCACAGATCAGATACAGACAGAAAGACGTACGAGCCTAACAGGCAGATGCCCAAAGCCATTCCCTCTCTGTGGCAGCAAAGTGAATGACTGTAGTTTTATTTGCAGTATTAGGGAATAAACAAGCTTTAGCTACCACACAGGGTAACTGGAAAAGACTAGACCAACCATCACCGCATCAAACCTAAGTGTCTGAAGAAGCAGAGCGTTAAATATACGCTACGGTCCTGCCGTTACAAAAGCTAAACACCACCTCTGTGCCTGGTCACGCTGCGACCTCGTCCTTCTCACCCTCAGAATGTGGGTAGCTCAGGACTCGGGCTACACAATTCTTGCTTAGGTATCATCTTCTCCCCGAAACGTCTCCATTTCTCAAGATACAACTTGTATAGCAAAATTCAAAAAGGTTTGAAGGTTCCAGCTGGGAGCAGAAGAGTAAAGTTATCCCTATACTCTGTTCTTTTTCTCCTCTTCCAACCCGATTACTTTAGAAATTAAAACTGGGTACAGAAGCTCTTTTTCCTAAATCTTAAAAGGTACGATCATGAAATGAATGAAGTACTACATTTTAAAATATTTATCCTTCTATAAAATTATTTAATGGAAAATTAAATTCTGGCTGAAGATGCTATTATATTTTATATGCTCTCCAAACCTTAATTTTTAGTATATATCACTAGTAAGATCCTCAGTAAGAGAAAACAATTTGAATAAAACTATAGTGGTTTTCATTGTTTATTCATAAAATAGAAGATCTTAAAGTCTACAATACACACAAAAAAATCACCTCCATCTACAGAAGCTCACGTGTTATATTTTATGGGTTTTTTTATTCTTCATTCTATTTTTTCATTCTTTAATGAGCGTGCTTCCAATTAAATCAAATCTATACCTATTCTATTTTAGGATAACCTGACCAAAAATATCAAGTATTACTCTCTACTACTTGCCCAAAGAGAACTGGAAAATATATTAAATTATATCTCTGTAGACACTAGTACTTTGACAAAAATGAATACTTCACATAGGCATGTTAAATATGTAAACTATTAGAATATCAGGATTTGACCAGGAGTAAGATTTCAGATCTGGAAGATACACAACTTCCATATGACAAAATCCCCTGTCTCAAATTTCATACAAAATCCTACGTATGACCACAGAACACGTAACACAAACTGATAGTGGAAAAAAAAAAAAAAAATTTTATACTACCAAGTGTTATGTGCAAAATATTTTGGAATATGCCTTATTTGCTTTTAAAAAAATCAGTGATAAAAAAGAGGTCAGCTTCCAGTGATGAGGGATCTAATCCAGAGAGCAAAGAAGTCAACGGGAATCTTCCCATGGTTTGCAGTGAGATTTAAATGTGACACTGGCCTAAAAAAGGGAATTACGCTCAGAGCAAAATACCTCTGTACACGTGTGTGTGTGTGCGCGCGTGCTTGTGGGTGGGTGATGGATGTGGCATGTGTGTATATATATGAATACACAATCATACATATATAAACACACATAATTGTCATTATTAGGTACAACAGCGTTAGCAAGCAGTACGAGTGAAGCGACTGCCTCTCGGACAAGGCTCGGGCACTGTTCCTGGGGGGCTGGCTGAGCACGCTACCACATACACTGTCATAAATATCGCTGACAAAGTTAATATGCAAGAAAGGAACATTTTTCTCACTCCGATCAAAGATGCAATAATCAAATCATAAAACACAAAACCAATAGCCAATCAATGTGAATAAGTCTGCCCGTAGGCTTAATTCAAGCAAGCCATTCACTGAGCTATGTGATGGGTCTGTCACATCCGATACAGCGTTACAGACATACCAGCAACATCACGTGAACATGCAATGACAAAATGACGATACGCCCCACTGCCATGCTTTGACTTGTTCTACCTCATAAATACAAAACTGGATGACTTTGCTAGTTTCTCTTTCTTCAGACTTGGACAGAAATCCAACTACTGTATTTTTATTTATATTTTTTAAAATATTACATGAAAGCTGAATAAAAGCTGTACGAACATTTTATTGGCATCTGATTTAGCGTCTTTTGCACATCCTTACAATTATTTTTTCCAAACACTCTCAGTTTAAAGAGTTTGGCAGGCAAAGCTCCAGAATGGTGAAGAACATAGATAGACCAATAGGTCCCCTTTTATCAGGTATAGAAATTGGAATATTTATCAGAAATATTTTAAATACCGGAAAGTTAAACATGATTTTTTCGATCCACTTCTGCAGAGCTTCAAATCTTTAAGTGCAATTTTGTGTGATGACAGATCACACAGTACAAAAATCCAATTCTAAATTTTTTTGAAGTTGCAGTCAGTGATTATATTGCTTCATAAAGAAAACAAAACGTACCTATTTGTTTGGTTGGTGGTTGGTTTTGTTTTACAGTTCTAAGAAGCGACTGGAGAAATGTGCAAGGTCTACCTCCGTTGTGAAACTGGTTTTAGGAGTACGTGATTTGTCTTAACAGCTACTTCGGGGCTTGTGCTGGTTTGTTTCCTGAGATTTCCTGGCCACCTGGCTCTCCCCTACAGATCTGTCCTTGCCCGTTTCCAGCAGTATGCCCGGCTGTGGCAAACAAGGATACCACTGCGCTGCTGCACACCGGGGCTCTCTCACGGTGATCGTTACCATTGACTCGGTGTATTGATTCTGGAGTCCCAAATCTTTCCGTTAACCTTTATTTTTAATTTACCAAAACATGTCTCCAATCTAAAGATTTCCTCTTTCCATCTCCTGGCTTAAGCAGCCTATCAAATACGGAACGTTGCCATTCATCATATATATGAGCTGTGATCAAAAAAATAAAGCTTTCTTTTTTTTTCAATTCATATGAAGTAGTATTTCCATGATATGTCACTGCTTCAATAGTGCATACTCACTGGTCCTCCCTTCATTTTTCTGGACATTCTTTACACATAAACAGTAAATATATTTCATGTGTAATTAAATTAAATGGGGGTTCAAATGAACACTAAATAAGAGTAGTGTATAAGGAGATATGGAATCTTCAATACTGTCCGAGGGCAGCAGATGATTATTATGTTGAGAAGAAAAGATACAAGCAGTTGTACTGAACTGTATTTCAGCACTTTCAATATTAATAATTCACAAAAGCTGCTAAATTAAATGCTTTAAAAAATGAAAACTTAATCAAATTAAGCAAACTGTAGTTGTGAGTAATCGGCGGTATCCATGTTTGCACATAGTTTCCCATATGCAAAGAAATGTTGGAGCAGATTGTTATTTGTTTTGTTCTCTATGCTAGTTTGGGGATTCTCCCATAAAGAAATTCAGGTACAGTATTTGTAATTAAGACAAGAAACCATATTCTTTCGGGGGAAGCAGATCGAAGATGAGGGTTAACCACTTTTAAAAAGAGAAGCTAAATTAAAAAAAATCCAAAAGGTCTGAAATTCATTTAAGATATTTAAAATTATGCAAGCAAAGACAGGTTATTACAATTCTAATTATACACAAAGTGTATCTGAAAATTAGACATTTTTTCAAAAAAATAATTAAGGGTTGTAACCACTGCATTACTACTAATGCCATCTCAAGCGTCCTTCACAGCATTTGAGAGCGCTATCTTCCTAGACAAATCCTGTACTCTAGTGACGTTGACTCTCTACCCAGAGCAGAACACGTGACCAACTGACGTTTTATCTTACAGCATTTGATTTGTTTTATGAGAAGGTGCATTAATTCAATTAAAGCACTTAAGAGTCATCTTGATATTGTTCAGTTTCTCTATGGAACGTGTAGGTTTTCAGAAATTCATTTATTCGTAGGAATAAACACCCTATAAAATGATCCAGGGACACCTGAGCGATACCTGGCAAAAAATGACTAACCACAGGAGGTTATTTAGAATTTTGTCCTTTCAGTTTAGTAAGTTTTTAGAAGCAGGACTTGTTTGGCATTACAAGCTCGCAGAAAAATACTGGAGCTGTGACATGCTAACACACCTTTGTGGAAATGAAATGAAACTACTGAGTAGCGCTTCACCTCTGTAGGTTACCCTAAGTAGAAATAGCACATCGTGAACAAAGTGCACACAGCACGTATCTACTTGATATTACTGATCCAAAATTCATAGAAAGTAACTTGCTTACCTGTCTGACACAGCATGCCTCAGCCACACATGCAAATTATTTTATTCACATAACTTTAAAAAATATATCTTCATTACCCAGAATAAGCATTTGAAAGGCAAATATGCATGCATAGCATTGTAACATTCATACCATGGTACTTGGTTCTAAAAATACAGAATCCATGAACAGCACTTCAATCTAAGAAATAGTTCACTGAAATTTCTTAATCTGATGATTTCTTTAAGAAAAAGAAACATTTAAAACAATGTCTAATTTAGCATCTAAAGAAATTTTTCAATACATATTCAAGACTTAAGAAATTACCTCCATGATTCCAAGGGAAAATTTGCTTACATCAGGAATTGAGAAGCGTGACCCTACTCCTCACTGCTATCGTGAAGCAAAACACACGCGTGTATCTGTCTTTCACAGTGTACATCCTCCCTTTACCACTGCACGCTCTTCAAGTACTTGAAAAGTATTAAGGGTAGCATAGATTTTGTTAAGGGTACGGTTTATAAAGAAAACATAGGATATTCTTTCTTTTCATTACAAAATCATGTCCGCACACTGCAAAGACTTAATTTTATGCAATTTGACAAAGTCCTATTCCTGCTGAAGTCAACAGCAATTTAGACGTTGACTTCAAAGGGGTCCCAATTTTCATCTTGCAAGAAGACAAGTTGAGTTATGTGATGTTGCTTTTAGCGTGTAGAAGTTAAGTCTTTGCATGTTTCTTTTATGCAGATTTTAATAATCTTTTATTCCTGGTATTACTTCCGCCAAATGTGGTTTACATTTTGAGGATAAAAATACAGAGTAAAAGAAGAACAACTGAATTTTTTTCAGTATTTCAAGAAATCAAATGCCTAGAAAGAAAGCAAATGGGAAAAATATTGTTTTGCCTTGGGTAGTTCAAGCTTAGACACAGTTCGTTCTCAATTTCCACTGACTAAAACAATGTCGTTGAGAATTGAGGGCACTCAATAGGTTCAGGTTCTAAATCAACTGAAATAATACTCCTAAGACGAATAATGATCTTTAGTAGCAGACCATCATGAAGCCATACATATATTTATCTACACTGTACAAGGGTCACAGACATTAACTGGATGATCTACAGCTTGGCAATGTGCACATCTCACGCCTGATTCTCAATTAAGGCCTAAAATCTCTCAATTTATGGCTATTCATGGATTATAATAAAACAGCCTGCTTTAGATATCACAATTATCTGCAGAGCAACAAGACAGTTATGAGACTTCAACAAGGCAAATTTATAGAATCATCTTCAACTTCCACTGGTCAAATATTTGGTAGCAGTGAAGGAGGTCTTACCTGTCACTGTAGGCGGCTGCAGTGGCAGTGGCAGGCTGGGCATACCGGTAGGCAGCATAACCACCCTGAAACACAAACTCACGCTCTAACTCCATTGCTACAGCACCTTAAATAACAGTTTGCAAAATTTAGCAACAACTGAAAGAGTGCTGTCGTGCTGGAAGTTCACGTAAGGGGGTAAATACGTAGGAAATACTTCAGTGAATTGTTAAGCGAAATTTATCACCACAAACTTGTAGTTGTTAAGATTTGTCCCAGAGATCAGGAGAAAGCAATGAACCGTATTCATCAGCATAACTTTCTTTACAAGACAATACTGTATTCTTCCACAAGTTCTCAAGTAGCAATTGTTCTTATGAATGAGGTGGATGTGTATTAATAAAGCGATGCTGAACTTAAAAGAAAAACTCAGCTAATAATAAATTCTTTTTTGTACAAAATACGGTTTATCACGTCTGGTTGATTAAACCTATGAATTTGTGCACTCAATTAACACTTAATGTTACATAGGTTTCCAATTTATACATAAAATGATAATGAAGAAGCAACATTCTCTCCTTCCATGAATTAACATTCAGTTGCATGTAACAGTAATTGCAGCTGTTCAATTAAGCAAACAGGACAAACAAACACACATTTGAAAGGAATTGTGTGCGGTGATGCATTGATTATCAAACTGTGAAAACAGCAGAGCTTCCTGTTCAATGGACCACGGTGTTACATCAACCATTTCCAAACGATCTCAGCATGCCAATTAACAGACAGAGGCCAGTCTCCACAGATAACACAAACACGATTTACGTCCCAATTAGAATTCACCACCCCAAATCCTCTGGGACGGGGCCTTTTGAATTTCCTTTCCCACCTTCCCCCACCTCAACAAAGAGTTGAGTAAGAAAGTATCAGATCACTCAGCCTGGAATAAAATTCACTCTTTTGCCAAAGTGTTCACTTTAATGGATTGATTTTTTTTTTTTTCTTGGAGGGCTGCCTTCACACCAGATACTATGCTGAAGCATGAAGAATAGGCTACGACGTGTCAGCCTTTACTGTAACAGTAGTACATTTTTACTGCAGGAACTTTTGTGGGGTTTCTATTTTGATTTTACAAATAAAAATCCACTCTTTTCAGAAAAGCGATTTCAGCTACTTTTACGAGCTATTTCCCCTTCTGCTCCTTTGCTTGGTGGAATGGCTTTCATCCCTACCAGGTGTGAGCCTTTCTTGGTTTGAGGATTTGAAGCAGGTTGGTTTGGGAAATCAAGCATTCAGCTGATAACGCCACATCACCCTAAGAATAAACGTATGTTTTACATATACCAACAGCTCATTAGAAACTCCAGGCTTTGAATTGTCAGCTTCCTCGAGGAATATTCCTTCTGGCTTTTCCCGGCGCCCGCGCAGAGCGTAGCACGTTTACCTGCCCGCTCCCGGCGGGCGCTGTCCCACGCCGCCTCCGCTGCCCCCGGCAGCCACCTGCTTCCCCGGGCCAGCACGGCGGCGCTCAGGCCAAATACTTTCTCATTTCAGATCATTTGATTTGATTTTTATAAACCAATAGAAGGCTATTACTGTCAAAAATGTATAATAGGCACATATTGCTTGCAGGTATGTGCGTACAGGCAATCAGATGTCAAATAATGTCACCAAGCGCAACCTGAGCCAGTAAACAGCGCGGCTGAGAGATGATAATGCAAGCTGCACGCTTGGTCTGGCTTCTGCTACGAGGAGGAAGATCAGAGATTATACAGATTTATCTGTTCTCCCCTCCTGGTTTTTGAGTGCTCAATATAACGCCTTTTTTTTTTTCCCCTTTTTTTTTTTTAATATTTTTTTTTTATTTCCCCTGAGTGCTGATATGAGGGAGTCCAAGTGGTAAAAGAATAAAGAAGATATTAAACTTGTTTTCATGATCCAGTCCTCAAAATGTGTGGCAGAGTGCCAGTCGTTCCGCAGTATGCCATGATGCTGTCGCCACATGTATGGCTCCTTTGCTTGTCCCGCAGTCCATTCCCGAAACCCCTTACTTAAACGTGGGAGCCGCTGCATTTCAATCCAGCTACGCACATAACGGCTCCCACCGCGGGACAGAATTGCGAGTGGGCCACCATGAGAAGTATCAACGTTTCAGTGTTCTTAATCAGACAAAAATGAGACTGGCTGATCTTAAATCTGCAGGTGGTAGGCTCTGTGGGGATCGTTTCTCTTTCCTTTATTTAACCATCACGAAAAATTGGTCAGTCTGTGAAGACGGACCCTTTCTTGCTCCGTAAATACAAGAGTTACATTCCCTTTATGCTTACATTTTGATCTGCTTTCATCAAAGAATTGCTGCTGAACAGTGAAGCTCAACTCTGAACTTCATTAAGATGCTTTAGATTCAACACTCAGTACGAAATTTCTGAGTCCTGGAAAGACTGAGTCTAACGCAACAAAAGTAAGAAGGGATCGAAGGTACTGAATTTGCCTGAGTTCTTCGGAGATCTAAAATGCGGGATGCATTTGGTTATCAGGAAAATCATAACTCCCTACCATCCCATGTCATCATTTCATATTTTTAACGTAAGCTATCATATAAATGCACATAAATACATTCTTAAGCAAATTATTTTTATGGGGTTTTTGTTCTGCACTTTTGGTGTGGTACTAAGTTTTCTTATTGTTTTACTTCAATTACTTCAGATTATTTATCATTACAACAACAAAATACTTGAAGGTGCACTTTATATTGGGAATCAGGATGGGAATCCGATTCAAACCCCTGAACTCTAAAATTCTGTGACAAGTTCTACTTTACAATTTTTCTCTAATTTTGAACTTGGCTGATACCTTAGATGAAGAATAGACTAGTAATTTTCACTACATATACATCTCTTGAGTAATACATTAAATATTTATATACGTGCCTGAGACTATATTGCAAAATAAAATATTTAGAACAAAATTACGTAATAATTACATAATAATAAATAACAATTTTCAGTTCCTATGTTTTAGATATGTTTCAGGAATGCTTTTTTCCCTCTCACTAAGTACATTCAAATAGAAAGTCCTTGACTGTTATGCTTTAAATGATTATTTTGAAAATTCAGCTGAAATAATACATTCAGCTAAAATAATTAAAAAATGCCTACTGCCTTCTCTGTGCTCCCATATTTGCTACTTCCAAAAGAATGACAACGCAATGTTACAGCAGCTTAAGTTGTCCTAAAAAATTCAGTATAGAGCCAATATACTCGCAGTCTAAATACAGAGGTATATCTCACTGGCATAAAATACTGAACGGGACACAACAGTAACTGTTGTATTTCATGGGATATGAAGAATATCTGTGATTTTGTGATAGACTCTGGAAAATGAAATCCAACTGGTAGCCTATTCTTATCATTTATACACACAGAATCCATTTTCTCACATAACGATTTGGGTATTAGTGTGATTTTACAAGAGTCTACGTTCAGCATAACGAGTTTTCCCAGCAGTCAGCCCGTCATACCTGTGGTAACTTATTGCCATACACAGGCTCTTGCAATACTGCTCTATAAAGAAACAGAAATGTAATGATTTCCGTGAGTAAGGAAAGAAGGATGGAAAGGAGGATGGAAAGAAACATGTAAGGAAGGAATTTAGACAAATTCCCCAAAGCCACCCAGTACAATTTTCCTTTCAATGTTTTATACATCTCTGTGGCTCAGGCAAATTGAAAAAGAGCAGTGGGATCCGCAGAAGATCAGTAGCCAATTGTTACGGAGAAATCTTAGTCAATTTTAGAAAGACATCGCAGAATTTTTACAGAAGATATGATAAAATGCAAATGAACAAAAAATCAAATGCATCTGAATTTTTAAATAAAATGTGTGTATCTGTAGTAAGAATAATTTCCACAAAAACAAGTTATACAAACGCACATCTATAGATTACAAAATCATGTACACATGTGTGCACCTCCTCCTAAAATACCTAAATTACTTTTTGTCTTGGTCTCAGATGTACTGACAGTGTTTACTGTAGATACAGATAAACTAAGTGACTCGAAATGATGGGTATTTTTTTTTTTAGTTTTTCCTAATTTTCCTATTTAATATTCTACGTGAATGTTGATAATTATTTTTCCTCAATTTTTACTTCCTATACCTCCTTTTGCTCAAGGATCTCAAAGTATTTTGTGAACATACATTAATCAAGGTTCAAAACCTTCTCTAGTATCGCAAATGATACCTGCCTTATTAGCTAAAATGAGAGAAATGGGATTAAAAAATGGCATGAATGATATCCTGGCCCTGCACAATACAGGAAGCAGGAGGAGTCATTTCCTCTTCCTCCACTGATATGATATTGAGGTTTAAAAAGTATTTGTTCTGCTCACGGAGTAAACCTTTGACTGGGAGAATTAAAAATAAAATACCCACCACCTCTTTGTGCTGGTGGAACAGGCCTTTGTGAAAGGTTCATGTTAGTTCTATATTGTGCTCCCGGATGTACCTGTTGCCTCAGAGAAGCTCTTGGTAATATACCCAAACTGACACCACCTGTATTAATTCCGACCAAATACAATCACCAGGAGTGATCAAGCGGTTTTTGGAATGCAGGGTTTATATCGCAAATAAAGACCAGAGAGATGAAAAGACATTTCATCGCTAGATCTCAAAACTTTTAAAAAGGTATCATGGGGTGTTAGAGCACATAGAGCGCTAGGAGGAACAACTCACTGCTCCTTGGGGACTCTCTTGCCTGTGGAAAAGTCATTTCTCCACTTCTCGTTCTGTTTCTGTGAGTCACTGGAAATGGCACATCCCTCCATTTACAAAACACAAAAATCTTTGGTTCTTAAAAGAAAGACTTCAGCGCTAACTGCATATCCTTGCTTCTGACACTAGAACAGTGCCTTTCAGGATAGCTGATTGCATCCGTGGACTTCATGTAGTATCAAGGGAACGTTGCTGAGATAATTATATCTGCTTTTTCCTTGGGACATAAATACGTGCTCCCCCCTCAATACCATCCTACCTTTGAGCTAAAGGAGATGGCAGCAGCTATTGATAATCTCATTCCGTACCCTGATCACAAAGTATGCGTTAATCTCGATCGGGAGCTCGGAAAAAAATCCCAAACCTGTGTACTTAGATGTTGTGGTGGCCTCTCACCAGTTGCAGAATGACAGGTTCAGAATCCTGAGAACAGGTTAGAAAATCTTGCTGTGAACAAGACGACTGACCAAGGTACATGGTACCATATTACCAAGGGCCTTCTGAAGCTGGTGATGGCAGAGTTTGGAAGGTTCTCGTATTTCTTAGCCTCCCCACGTGTTAGGTGTGGACTGAAGACTGACATGTTCTGAAAACACTCTTTACAACAATGGTAAAAAAAAAAAAAAAACAAAAAAAAAAGAACAGATCTAAGAGAAAGCAGAGCAATAGCGTAGAGCTATTATTCTAACTGCATATTTCTGCGACTGTTACTATTTTTCCTTCATTTTGTGGAGTATATTTTCTTATTTTCACAAGTGTCAATCTTCATCTAGGAACTTCTAAATTTGCTGGCAGGCAACCTTAATTCTCTTTTAATGACTTTTTCTATTAGTGAATCAATACTTAATTTTAAAAGGTCTTCCTTACTTCCTAATCATCCCCTTTATTTTTCCTACTCAAAGGCACATTTAAAAAGGAATTCAATAGCTCAGCTATTTCAGAGGCATTATTACATTTCATATAGAACTATATGAAATACAGAATATATTATATTACATCCAGAATCATGGCTGTTGATTTTTCATTTTAGACTGTGTTTTCCACCTATTTTTATATTCCTGTATTCTTCTATTCCTCTGGTTAGTATTAAGCAGCTCTGGCTATTTGCTGGTCTTGGTTCACGCTGCAGTTTTTACCCAACCAGTATCTTTGTGTGTCTCGTCTCCTTCCCTTCCACAAAATCCAGCCATCAAAGGCTACACTGATAGCTAGTTAGGAAAAGGTTAGCATGGTCCATACCACTGTTGGTACTGAACGTAGTCATATCAGAATGAAACCCACTTGGATATACTTGTTAATGCGTATTTTTCCTCGGGCTTTTCAGTACTATGTTCCTTTTGGTTTGCTTTCTGTGGTATTTTTAAGGTTCCTTTCTCTCCAGTCTACTATTAAACCCTATATTGTTTAATTTTTTTTTTCTCCTTTTTTTCACAAAGCATTTCTTCTTTCACAAAGCTTCAGCTCTGCACTTCAAATGAAAAGCTGTGTAGAACTATGTCATAATCAATTGGGATTTAATAAATAGCTTGGTCTGCTGCAAACGAATACACTAAGAACTAATACATGGTGAATTGTAAGGCTTCCTTTGATTTACGCCAGTGCTCTATCTCTCTCTCCCTCCCCTGCAAAATGTTTTGTGTGCAAGAAAGAACAAATGTGAAGAAAAATGAATTGTAAAATAAGAAGCTTTGTACATTATAAAAAAAAATTAAACAAATTTCCAGAAGTGTTTTAATTCTGTCAACTGCTGTAAAGGTAAACATTCTGCTGCATTAAGAGAACTAAGAAAGGCAATCAGAAATACAAGGCTAAAACTGAGTGAAAATCAACGCACCGGTATAGTTATTCCATTTTCTAATGCACTTGACTATTCCAGACAACAAAACTGAGGCTATACTAGAAATCAGTAATTTCTTCGGTATCTTCCTCATTGAAATAACTTTCCATTTGGGAAAAAAATGTTAAAGTCTGTGAGAGGATGTGAGGCCACCTAAAAATAATATTGTCAATCAAAAGAGACATTCCTGGTTTGCAGCAGCAGTGGGTTCCAAAACTCCAAACTGTTAGATTAACATTTAGCTCCCACCTATACGATCCCATGAAGCAATCCTGAGAAAGACGTCTTGTTGCCTTTCAGATTTTCGGGTTGGTAAACTGAGCAAAATGGATGTCACATTCTTTTGACAGTTTGAAGAAATATGAAAATTGGAAACCACACTTGAAGAAATTCCACACTGTACCATGTATCCTATATAGCTCAAAAATTCACCAGCAGCGTCTTTAGGTGAGATGAGAGCAGCATACTCCGCCTGCGTAAGCCTTTGGCAAATGGGCGATTCTCATGTGCTGTAAACATCTGATACTGATAACATCACTAAGTACAAAAGGACATAGGGAGAGAATTTTAATCCATGCTAATTTATTTTAAATATATTTTTAATCTACATAAATGAATTTTCAGATAAGTATCAGCCTCTTTCTGCCTCCATCAGAAAACCAAAACCTGCTTCATCCATAAATTCAAATTGTTTTCCTTATTTGTATAAAACTTATTAAAAAAACCCCAAAAACCTTTTCCCTTAGAAATAGTTCTAAAAGATGGCTGATAATGAATACAAGGAATGTTTTCTAGCACTACCTGTTAAATTTTCAATACTCATACCAATTTCAACTCATCCATCTCTTTTTATCTCAACAGAGACAGGAGAACAGAAGTACAAGTAGGTTAGAGAAAGTTGCCTGGTGAAATGAAGATGATACCTGTAACTTAGGACCAGATTGGTTGATCAAAATAATCACAAATGCAAAAGATTACAGGAGTATCAGTAAAATATTTTACATCTACACAGCAGGTATAAGAATTAATCATTTCAGAAGAGTGAAATTCTTCTCAAGAGCCTCAACCACCTGAAACCTCTTGCATACTCAGACATAAGTAGCCTCTTTGTATACATTCGAGGTAAAAACTTCAGTATTGGTAAGAAACTCTAAAAAATATTATTTAAAGGGAAATTGGTGAAAAGGTGAAGCAGGTAAAGACGGATCCAGGGCTATAAATCCTTATTAACAAATATAACCACTCCTTATGTCATGAGCAGTCTCTACCCATTTCATTTCAATTAAAATGAGCGGATTTTAAAAGAGCAGATGGAAGCCTACTCAGATTACAGACAATGCATAGCCGTATCTCAAACTTACTATGCAATTAAGCTCTACTATCACCATGGCACTTACGTATACCCAATGTTGCCTGGATCTGGGAAATCTATCTCTCTCCAGAAAGTATTTTCATATTTCAGGTATTAATAATACTCAGCTTGCCTTGATTTTTAAAAACGACCTTTTGGGGATTTGCAGAAGAATGTTTCTGCTTTGTTTTTATCTTTTCTTTGAACCTCAGTTTTGAAGGGAGACACCCCTCCACACACGCACACACATTTTTCCCATCTTTTTGCATTCATTCAGCATTTGATTGAAGAGTTAATTCAGCTCCACTGAACAATGATAGATGTAATGAACAGAAAGGTCTTCCAATGTGAGAGATATTCTTCTCAATTCTTTCTGACAGGCAAGGGATGGTAAATAGACAAAACAGAGTCAAGCTAGGCAGCAAACTTGTAAAAAGAATGACTCTGGTAATGTACAAGGACAGCATGCACATCAATGAATACTTACATAAATGTCTGCACCATAAAATCCATCCTGGTATACAACACTGCAAGGATGCACACACAAAGAAAAACATCCATATTAGTGCATTTCCACATGCAAATGCCACCAACCCCTGCACAGCTGAGGTTAGTCTTGTCACAAGACCGGGGCGGGGGGGAAGGCACTCTTCACAGTGCTTAAGGAGGTTGGTAGTAATTATCAGAAGGGAAACTGCATCGAATACAACATCTTATATAAAAGTATGCCAAATGCTTAGTCAAAGAGAGGCAAAGCATGGCAGGACTGGAAAATACTTTTGATAAGGTTTGGGGGGAGGGGGGTTTCCTCTTTGTTTTAAGAACCCACATATTAGCAGCATTTTTTCTCTAAAAATTTTCAGTGGGCCAATCCTACAATCAGTTTTAATACATTAACAACATGCTATCTCTTCAACTACTACTTTCTTGTCCTGCAATCATGTCAACCCTCTGAAACAAAGCGGTAGTTGTCATTACTTAGATGGAAAACGGAACACAGCGTAAGTTTATATGGCGAGAGGAATGTGCGAAATAATTATACTGCTGGTATTCTACCCATTGGGTCAAATCCCGGTTCCTCAGTATACACAGAGATGAGAGCATTCATAGGTACTGCATTGCTGGCCTGATACACATTTCCAACAGTGACAACCGGTCTGTTAAGAATGTCATGGCATTATTCTTATAAAAACAGTATTAACCTTCCTCACTTCATCGTTTTACAACTTTGGCAAACATGCCCATGGTTGTGAGCTCCCCTGCAGTTCTGGCTGGATACATTACTACTGCTTATCTGAAAAAATGTAGTGTTGTTATATCGCTGTTAACGGTTTTCCCAGAGACTGCTGCATTTCAGCTAAGATCAATCGCCAGTGTAAATAGTTCAAATTTTAGATTCTAAACCCTTCAGGATAAATGACGCAGTATGACAAAGATGGTTTAAATGATTACACTAAATAAAACTGGAACTACACAACAGTGGCCTACCAATTACACGCATTACGCAAGTCCTGCAATTTTACATTCATTTGGCAGTTCTGCAACTTAAAATGGGCATTTCCAATGTCAGAATCAACCCAAGCTGTTTCGAGAGCTAAACATGAGAGCACACAATAGGTTTTTTGCACCAATATTTTCAATTTAAGAACACTATTATCTGGGAATAATATTTATTACCAAGTTGCTAGCCTAAGCTATTTTGCAATTCCAACAAGAACTTCCATGTCAGAAATATAACTGATCTATTGAGGTCAATGACCAAAACCCATAGGGCTGAGCTGGTATGTGTCTGAGTCAGAATCACTTGAGAAAATCATAAATATGCATACATGCACACAAACCACATTGATAAAGCCACATTGATGATAAAAGTTTGCTATGGAATAATAATGTGTGAAAACTCGGCTCCACTTAAATCAGTGTCTGCCATTTGCTTCAGTAAGGTCAGACTTTTACTCATGTATTTTTCTATTTATTATGTCTGCAGAGCAAAATATGCCAAACCTGGTCTACATTGGTAGCTTTCAGAGAGCTTGTTATTTACGTTGTAGCGTAACTTCATTTTCGTTTTGATATTCTGATCATTTTAAAACATTACATGTTTTTCTTATACCTGTTTGCATGTAAGAAATGAAACATTCCACATGACTGTGAGGTAGAAGTACACGATCGTGAACAACATGGAAGGGGTTTTACGAGATGATATACAAATGATACAAAGTTTACTGAAGATGGAGGCCCCACAGCCACAGCCCTCGGTTCCTCATAGCCCTGCGCCACTCGTGCTGGGAGAGGTGGAGGAGTTGGGAACGAAAGAGTGAAGATGAGCCTAGGAAGAAGTGGTGGGGAGGGAGGGAAGGTGGTTTAGGTCCTGTCTTTGTTTCTAACCATCCAACTGCATTTTAATAAGCAATAAATTAAATTAACTTTCAAGTCAAGTCTGTTTTGCCCATGATGGTACTTGGTAAGCAATCTCCCTATCTTTATCTCAGCCCAAGAGCTTTTCCATCTTACTTTCTCCCTCTGTACTCGAGGAGGGGGAGTGAGAGCGCAGCTGGGTGAGGGTCTGGCAGCCAGGCAAGGTCAGTCCCCCCCAGCACATTAAAACCTACCACTTTCAATTCTTATTAAACATTGCTATTCAGAAAATAACGCTTTTGAGAGAATGTGTGTCAGGAAGGGGACCTTTTTTTCTTCCTTCTCTTGGTGATCTGTGGATATACAATGAGGACGTCGCAAGACGACCAGGGGCTAATACATTTTGAATTCCCAAGTGCAGTTGGTTGTAATCTTGGATAGGTTCCTTCATTCACCTGTGCCTTTCTTTTACATATAACGCTCAGTCATGTACAGACAGAAACTTATTTTGAATTCCAAATACACAACTGCTTGATAAATATTATACCAAAGGAAGTACCCAGCAGTAAAATGAGACATGAATGCATGACTCCGTCATTAAACATGGTTAGTATTAAGCAGAAGGGACAGAATCAGGCAAATGAGTGTAACACTCCCAAGCAGGATATGCACTGTGAAAAGATATCAGCTGATTTTATCTTATTTCCTCCATATGCTCTTGTAGTATGAGAGTGATGTTAAATATAAAACCTTCTGCTTCTTTTGAAGTTTGAAGAAAAGTAATTCTTCACACTTGCATAGATTTTTCAGAGAATATTTTCTCTATTCACTGTCCTTGTCATTCATTGACCCCTGTGACTGAATCTTACCCGTGGAGTCAAATGTATTTTCTAAAAGCACCCTTGATCAGAAGGACAACGTGTAAAACATAGCACCAAGAGCTATCTTTTGCTCTTGCGCTTTTCTTTCCTTCAGTATGTAATTTTCCAAAGGGTAATTTGCTTGGCTTATCATCCCCTTTTCTCTCTCTGAAGCTGTAGGCAGAAAACAGATGATAAGTCTCAAGCATGGGAAGAGACTGAACGCTTCACACAGGGACCCATCTCACCACAGCTCCTTCTACACTTCATAGTCAAAAAAAATGTCTTGGCAGACAGATAAATCTCGAGTTCCTTGTAAACTAACAGAGGGTCTGGAAACAGTCACATTACTGAAATCTGACTTACTTCACCCAGGAATGGATGATATGTTAATGCACTACCTGGAGGCATTAAAATAAAAACAACAAATTTGGGGGATCGATTCAGTTGTATTTTATGATTTTATTGTGCTAAGGAAAACTCAGAGAAGAGAGAAATCTTGATTGAATAAGAAAATGTGCATCTAAATAACATCATATGTGGCAATCATTTCCTGAAATTATTTTTCTATAAATATGAAACTGTTTTCTCAGCAACTATTCTACATCTGCTTTGCATGGGTTTAGCTGCTTTATTTTAGCCTCTGTGTCTTACAATCATTTTTCGTAACTATATTAAGACAAACTCTTTACTAGTTTAGATTCCACCTTTATAATATCCTGGGAGGACTACATCTGTCTTCATTATCATTTTTCTATCCTCATCTTTCAAAAGAAGTGGGTTGAATAATCTATCAATGACATAAGACGACAGTTCTTGACTGCACAAACCTTAGCTCAGTAACTTCACAGCAGGTGAGTATATGCGGCCCTCAGCCACGCACACAACCTGCACAAGTTAACATAAATAACCTAAGGCAGATTAAGTGCGTGGAGTGATTGATGCAGTGTAACAAACGGGCATTGCAATCATGATTGCGGTCATTGCAACAGGAATCGTGGTTATAGTTCGCTATTTCCCCTCCATCGCAACTCAGAGAAAGCATCTGAGGAACAAAAGTTCTCTGTTTGCTGATTGCTGGTAGGCTCGCCGTCAGCGTCCTACACACATTTTACAGTTTTCGGTCTCAGAAATCACCTTTTATATGAAACATTTTATATGAAGCCTTTGTGGAACAAATCATAGAAGCATGCAACTACAACCTTCTTTAAAATAAACCAAAGACAAGACTGAGAATTAAAGTAACGCCTTTTAACACTCTAATAACACAACTTTCACTGCTGTAAAGATAGAACTGAAACTCCTGTATGAGGCTGTTTCAACTTGTTAGAATGTTTTCTAATTCAGGTTCTTGTCTTTGCAGTTTTAACATTTTCTGCCATGAACAAGCTATATTATCTGCTTTGGAACATTAATTGAGGGCACTGCTGCAGAGACCAAAGCTGGAAGACATAAATCACTATGTGCTGGCAAAACACATTTTCTGTTCTAACAATTGCACAAAGCAGAGTCCAACGTAAGAGGAAGTTTCTGTGAACCCAAAGAATGTATTGGAAAAAATGATAACCACCGTAGTAGATGTAATAGCTTATATTAATTATCCTTCTTTCTTAAATCCAGAATAAGGTCTTGGAAAAGAAAGCTTCTTTTTCATTTTGAATCGGTTAGAATGTAGCACTTCAAAACAATTATTTTAACAAAGGGGAAGTTTCTGAAGAGTCTCTGTTACTTCTCCTCCACCCTCCCCAGCTTCACAATTTTATTTAGGGTTGAGGGGTTTTTTTAGTTGTTCTTTTCAAAGAGAAAAAAGCATATTGCTATCCCCTGTTTTCCCAGGAAAGAAATCAAAAGTGGCGATACGGACTGAAAGCTAATTCTCTGTTAGCTTCATCAGAACTGGAACGAGCGGAGGGGAAATGTGAAGACAAAGTCATCACACACTAAACTTGTGAAGAAGTTGAGGCAAATGATGCTGGAATAGATGAGTTTCTCGTTAGTTTTACTACTACTGCTATCTACTACTACTATCTGCTATACTACCAGATATACAGTGACACTGGCTTTTCTTGACAGCAGGATAAAGATGGAGCATCATATTCACGATGTTTTACTATTTGGCGAATGATTTCCAAGAATGCTGAGGTACTCGTTGCTGCAGAGTTCAAAAGCCATTACAGGTATCAAAATCAGATCACCTGCTCTTGGTGGTTTGCCAAAGAGAACAAAACCTCTTCATTTCTCCTTTCTTTTGGCAATGTAAGCACTGCCAACTGCATCCAAAATCTGTCATAAGAATACCTTTACCAGCTTCTGCTTATTAGGACATTTCTTACACCATTAGTAGGCACTTTGTCAATAAAACAGATAATCCTAGAAAGACACAGGCCAAGCCAATTTTTTTTATAATGTAAAAATTATTTTGTACTAAACACTATCTAGTCCCAGAGAGAAGCTTGCAAGAAAGGTCAAAGAAACAGTAAGCTCAAATCCTCACACATGGATGCTGTCCCAAGAAGGAAGGTATGAAGGGAATTTAGTCAGCTTAAAATAGTAACTGCTGTGCTCCTCAACCAAGTCGCCAATCTCCTGCAAAGTTCCGGAGAGCCCCCTGAGATAAGCAGGCAACAGCTCGTAGCTCCACAGCTCCGTCCTCCCAGACTGGCAGGCTCCAACCGCCACGCACAGCCCGCGCCACGCACAGCTCGACCTCCTCTTGCTGCTCTTCCTCCTGCAGCAGCGTCGCAGCTAAGCTCTCCAGGCAATGTAGATCTCCGAACGCTTGAAAATTCAGCGTTCAGTTTTCTCACACAAATGAAGCTTTACTCCCTCATTTCAGTTTCCATAGGTTTTTATGCTATGTAAATTAATTATCCATACAAAGTTATGAGTAAGTTGCACATTGTAGTATTTCAAGGCATTAGAAATGATGCCACAGATGCTAAAAATGAAGTATTTTCCATGAGCTAAACAACAAGATGCTATCTCAAAGAATTAGCGAAATGCCTCACTCTCAAGTAGGCACTAATTAAATCCATTAATTATTTATGTAGTGCTACGTATCTCATGAACACTGATTTCATTCTTGAGTGACACATTTTAAAGCATGTGTGCTGTTCTTTGATTTGTAAGAAAACAATGGCCCTAAATATGGCTATAATCAACAATTTTCCTGAGACCTAGCAGTGTGCCGTATTTGCGGTTTCCCCGTGACTGCGAGGCACCGCAGAAGAGGGCTTTCCACACGCACCGCGCCGGCTTGTTTTGCCTAAGGACCGCGAGAACTTCTGCATTTCCTTACCGCCTGGGACTCGTGGCCATTTCTTAACTTTTTGATCCACAGTTTCTGAGGTCCGAGGCAGAATCAAACAGGACGCCGTGAACAAGAGCAACTGCAGGTCCAAGGGAGACTGAACAGAACGCAGGCTTTTGTTACGGAGCAGGGAACCCTGAGGCAGCGCTGCTGAGCTAAACACTAGTAAGCACCATGTCAGACTCATCTAAGAAATACCCGCTCTTAGCTTTGCAGTTGGTTTCCAAATTTAAAGCAAAATGATTCAGTTTCCGTTCCAAAACTTTGTAATATAAACAAGTAAGTATGAAGAAGATTATTTCAGCTCAAGTATTATATTTTATTTCAGTAACAAGCTTTCCAAGGTTAATGAAATAAAAGAAAATTAAAAGAGCCATTTCAAACTTCAGCTTTATATTTTACACTTACATGGGGGTTCTTTTTTAAAAAGAAAAGTAACATTTTTCTAACTAAACGTTGCTGGAATTTACTGTAAATTTATAATTAAAATTATATCTGTCATTATACAAAATATATATCGGGGGGTTTTTTTAACGATTGAAAATATTTTAGTATTAAACTGTTTACTTGGCTCTAAGGCTGGGCTCCTTCCTTGAGTGAAAAATGAGAAATTGCTACTAAATGAATTGCAAAATAGCATTCAAAGCTTTTTCTATTTTTCTTATTAACAAATGGTATTCCAAGTTGTTTGCTTCCTTCTGTAAGTTGATTCATTCTCTGTGATCTCTTTATTATCTCAGTAATTTTCCTTGACTACTACTCCCGTTGTGACCGAAACCCACATTCTTATAATTTATTTTCATTGATTAAGGATTTTTTCTGATTAAAATTCCTTTTTGCTTCTTTGATAGGTCAGAGTACATAATGGGTGAGCACAGAACAAAGCATTGCAAAGCAATTCCGAACTGTACTATTGTATCAGTGAAGCTACTAGCACAAGATCTAATACATTCAGCCAAAGAAATTATTTCAGAATAAAGCTTTATTAATCCAACTGTGGATCAGTGCAACAGAGGTATGTATTATTTCTGCACTGATCCATGAATTACAAAAGTTGGAAATTTGTTCTGTGCATCGGAAAGCAATGCCTTATTATAAAGCATAGATGGATGGAGAAAATTAAACCTGACTAATATCTGAACTAAGACCTATCTAAATTAAGACAAAGCTTACTAATGGAAAACTTTTGCAGAGTCAAATCGTGTTAGAAAACATACCGAGTGGCAAGGTGAGCCCTAGGTTAGCAAGGGTTCACCTCAGACAGCTGGAAGTCACCAGACCAATGAGAAGATGTGACTTCTTAATGATGCAATGCATGGCTCCCTCTGAAGTGAGCTTTAAGGACAGGTCATGAAGGTCATAGGCGAGATCCGTCCAACCTAGCTGTCAAACCATCCTGCAGAAGACTGTAAGAGTGCTGAGCTGACCCCTCGGAACCCAGTTCTGACACACTGCTGAACCTGACTGCACCGCAAAACTTCTGTATGGACTTACAACAGGAGTTCACAACGCTCATACATCTAACTTATGACCTAAAGATGCCGAAAGCAAGCAATATAATTACACAAGAATATATACGTGCTACACTTGGAAATTTAATTCTTCCTGCTGAGTCACTGTACTAACTAAACTATAAAAAATTATATAACACACACACACAGAGCACCCACATGTGGCCCCTTAAATTAAAGCAAATTTAAGTTCCTTCCTGGTCTAAAAGTATTTACTCATTTTGCAAATAGTAACAAAAAGAAGTATTGTCCAATTCAAAAACTGTATCGCACGTAGCTGGTACATATTTTCTTATACAACTTTGTGACTTCATAATAAACTATTATGTTCGTGACATCATGAAGCTGGTAATAACCCATGTTGTTATCTCACTACATATTGCACACTGTGTTTAAATTTAAGAATTTTGTTTTGAACTAAATAGCGATGGAAAGAGCCCACTTTCTTTATATGCAGTATCCATTTCGTAGCTGAGACATTCAGATTGAAATCAGCTCCGGTAGGGCATTCTAAACTTGTTCCCGTCATTGCCAGGTACAAATACCTGGACTAACTCTAAATGAGAGTCTGGGCAACAGCAGGATAACTTTGATGGGACACCATCCTTGTCCCAGGGTAACTCAGGCAATCTTCAAAAATCATGGTGGCTTTCTCCAGTAGTGGTAATACTGTTTTGCGTATTAAATTAATATTATTTTGCTTATTAAACTACACAAAATACTTAAATGAAAAAAACAGAACACACTTTTACAAAATAACCAGATTCTGTGGCGTCATTTTTATGTTCATTTTTAGAACATCCTGTTTCTCTGAGGTGATAACTGCCCGATTTGAAGGGATGGTCAAAGTGCCTGTCTTAAATATCCCTGAAAATTTAGCTCAATGGCCGAGTGACTAGATGAGCAAACTTGTCTAGCAAAAGACACGCCTTTTGGCTCGACAGAACAAAGGCTTCATGAGAAACTGAGGGAACTAGTGAAGGGCACCCATCGTCTCCCATAACGAAGCAGGAGGAGGGGGTCTTGTGCGGCGAGCTCCCGTACAAGGGGATACCCGCAGCGAGAGCAGACGCGCTGCCGAACCCGAGCTTAGCGAGGGCGGAGGCAGAGAGATCACCTTCGCCCAGAGACTTTGCAAACCCCTCCTGCCCCTTTCTCAGACAGACCTGGTTGCTCTACAGAGAGGTAGTGGCAAATCTACTTCAAATTTTTATGACAAAATACTATTCTGGCCTGGGTTCTGCTAAGTTTTCTGATTTTCCAAACTTCCCAATTTCTTAATAGCTAAAAATCTTTTGACAATGTCAGGGCTTTTAAAAATATCACGTGCAGCATACAAAACCCTTCTGTGTCAGCATTTACAGAGCTACAGGAGAATTTGTTTCTTCCTTCTCTCCCTCAAAAATATACCTTAAAAAAAAAAAACAACCAACTTCTGAAATAACAGAAGATTACTGAGTTTCTAGAAATTATTCCTATGAATTTCTCTCCCTTGCTCCTTGGCTTACGGCTTGGTTTTAGTAAATGTAGGTCACTGACAGTGAAATCTTAAGGTATTAAGGTATTAAATGTACCAAAAAATGCACGGCCCTGAGATAAGCACCCCAGATTTCTATCATGGTAAAGATGTCAACTAGAAAAACGAAACAAACTACAATTAAAAAACCAAAAAACCAACAACAAAAACCACACACACACAAAAACCCCCACCACAAACAAACAAAACCCACCAACCAAACACCACTAAGCCTTCAGGTCCAGAGACAACATTCAGTGGATGATTTGAAGAAAACGAAGTTAACTTGATCCAACCTCCTTAATAACCAGATGTTCGCAATCATCAAAAATATTTCTTTAGCCGAAACAATTTCTCTCTTCCAAAGCATTCCGTTTCTAAGAGCGTTTACATAACAATATGTGACACCTGAAATGCTGAAGGCCACCAACCATGGCAGTGCAAATTACAGTCATTTCTCACGACTCCGTGCAAGGTGCGCCACTCCCAGCACGGGGACTGGCTGCGCGCTGCCTTGCCTTCCGCGGTGAGGCCCCACCAGCATGCGCCAGCCACAGAGAGCTCGCAGCCTTTGGAGGTTCATGCTAACGGGTAAAAGAGGCTGATCTCCTTACCCGCCGTAGGCTGGAATTGGAGGGGGGGGAGCTGCTGCACGAAACGTGTTGTACACCGTGCGACCTCGGCCTCTTAGATGTGCACCTCGGTAAGCAGCAGCGGCAGTTGCAGCAGGGTAGGGAAATCCTGGCACTGCGAAGAAAAAAAGAGGAAAGAACGTAAAATATTCAGATCAATCTAGTGTTTTAAAACAAGGGTAATGTAGCAGCATGTTTGTGCTTATGTTAAAGCTTGCCTGGAACTGGATGAGGGAGTTGCCAAATAAGTAAGTTGTTACAATGATTTACACAACATCTTTGCATGCAAATAGGAGACAGCAAACTGGGAGTTTAGCTGGCAGTATCATAGGTGGCTCTGATTCTCTCAGAAGACACTTTTAAAAACAACATTGACTGTTTTAGCCAACAACACTACCAGGACACTCTTGAGGTCCGAGTCACCCAATTCAGGCCCAAATTTACAATGCCAGAGACATTTCCATCACATTATTGTATCTGTCTTCAAAAGTCAGCCCTGCTTTGAGTGGAGGTGAGACGTTAGACCCGCTGACCTCCAGTGATCTACATTATCCAGCGATTTTACCCATCAGACAGAGCTTTACTTTTGTTCAAAAGTCAATTATTAACTGGGTCTTAATCATGTACCAAGGGAAAGAAAGCCAGAGCAAGAGCTTTCTCAGATTTTGGGGGTGTAGCTTGTTCATAACAGCACCCGTTATTCCTTCCAAGGCAAGAGTTGCATGGTTTGGAAATATCTATCTGAATTCAGATAATATTCAGACCCAATAGAAACAATTTAGACATATAACGAAGAAATTAACTCAGATATTTTTACATTGTCATCGCAACTAAGTGTAAACATTAATTACCATTCCCTGTGAGACTTAAAATACTTTAATCAGAAATTGAACAGTAATACAGTACTACTTAGAGGGGTTTTTTTTCTGTAAAACGTCTGTAAAACTTCTCTCTTTGTAAACTTTTCAACTGGAAAATAAAACCCCCCAACTTTCCGCTTTACTTTCTCTGCCAGTTTTTTAACCAATACTTCATCACTTCAGCTCTCCTTTGTACACATATTGCTGGCCAATGTTAGAACAGGTATTTTTTGAATGAATTCATCAGTGAGACAGAGAAAATCAAATCCAGCTCTGTTGGCACTCGGGTTACTTCAGTTGTGCTTCCCTGTGTTGAATTTTTTTCAGTATGTAAATAAAGAGATAAAAGAAATAAATATTGCTTAGCAAAGCCCTAATAAGAGGCAAGCAAATGGAAGTAATGATGTATCAAACAGTAAGTTTTTCAAGTCTGAAATACGAATTGATTTCAATCCACATTTGTCTTTCATCTGTTTTAGCATTAAATTTTAAAAGAAGCCTTGAATTTGCAAAAGAAAATGAAAAATTCACAACTTGTAGACGTTGCTGGCTGAACATATGAAGAAAAATACTGTAATTATGGTGACTTCTCCATTATTGCCTTACTACTGTGGCTTTTGGGCTTTGCTAAGTCCTTCTCACTGACAAACAGGTTATACAGTAACTCTGCAAAGCTTTACATATCTGTGATACAACACAAAACAACCTCATAGCAACACAAATAAATTAAAACAGTCTTTTAAAAAGTGCAAATACCATATTTTTATTCCTCTTTCTGTAAAAAGAATGTATGTCAAAATCAGAATGATGAACTTACAGAACTCAATACACTGTCGATAACTCTGCAATCAACTGCATTTAAGAAGCCTTAAAGAGCAAGTCATGGAAAGCATTTTTGGGGGCAAAAATGAACATATGTATCATATACTTGGATGCTGTAAGCACTTTTGCATATGCAACAACACTGGATACTGAACAGTACAAATACAGTAGTGCTAGAATCATGACCTACTGCTCAAACCATGTAACTTTTGTCCTTTTCCTTTCCACGTAAAGTCTTGCATACAAATTGGTACAATGTGCATATGAAAATGCAAAAGATAATTTTCAGTGGACTGAAGATATAAGCAAGCATTATAGTAAAAAGATCTACAGTAAGTAGTTCCTCTGATAGAGCGGACTGTCTCCCCGCGCTAACAGGTACATAAAAGGTGCAATGATCTAATAAAACGTCCTAGATGGGAGTCAGCAATACATGGGACAAACATGAGGGTTGGACATCATGGCGTCCTTGTTCCCTTCTGTCCCTCAGAGAGCGTATTTGGGAATGCCGCATGCTGGAGACTTCCTCTCTTGGCTTAAATTAGGCGACGCGCACAACAAATATTTTAAATGGTCACTTATCATAACTATGATCACGTCTGTTACCTCTGTAAGAGAAACAATGGAGCGGACCAGTACTCTTCAGCATGGAACGGAAGTGACCGTGGGAGCCACCACAAAGCCCCACAATCGTGAACAATGGAGAAAATATGGGAAAAGGCGGCTCTTCACACAACCTCTAATTAAGCTGCCATGCAACTTTCTGCCACTGGATGTTATGGACGTTAAAAGTTTATACGATTGAAAAGGATGAACAAACAGTTTCCCTGCAGAGAAACAGTATAAAGACATCACCTCTGGTTTACAAAAACACTCCAAAGTGTAGAAAGCTAACAGAATGCTCAAAGAACTATACACCTACACACTAGCTCCAGTCTTACAACTTTTCTTTAGGCATCCAGCTTTTGCTCCTTTTGAAACACAGGGTATTGGACTACATGGAGAACTAATTTAATCCAGCATGATCATCTTTGTTACCAGAGTAATGTTTAGCTGCAATCTGCCTGCATTAGAAAAATAACTCCTTTCCACCTAGGAGACGGTCATTTCTAGAAGTAAGTTTCTCCAATAATTTAAGAGTTAATTTGTGCCTTTTTTAAAATCATGTAAAGGAATAAATAAAAAGAAACAAACCCAACAAAACAGTGCTGACAAGAGTTTCCTTAACCTAATGGGGAAAAACGGACCTGAGAGTCTGGCCAGGAAAAACTGGTATCTGAAACGGTGGATATCTTAAATGATAAACCTGAAGGCTGGTATTCTGTTGCTAGCTTTAAAGAACTGTAGTCTTTAGGGACACTCTTAAACTGACAAGATTAAGAGAAATTTCTCTGACCTAAAAGCCACTAACAAAAAATGAATGCAGTCTGACACCTTTGAGCAGTTTGGACAAGTTCTTCACTGACACGTGCATCTGTAGTTCTCTACATAGTGATGAAAACACACTTTCACGAGAAAAACAGCAGCAGTAGTAAAGAAAATCAAACCAATTCAAAAAAGCCTAAGCTCAGGCAATGTAAGGTATCTAACAATGTTGTGGGCTTGCAATACACAGTCTGGAAACTCCTGCTCTAAGACCTGTTTCGGCAATTAATTCTCTGTAATTACCATCCTCATTTGGCAGTATTTAAAGCAGTTGTCTTCTGTCCGCGAAACACTCGGGGACCAAGACAATCTTTCTGCTGTAAAATGTACTGTTTGATATTGACTCACTAGTTCCTCCATACAGCCACACAACTTATACCCGTGTGTGAAGAATGGACCTATCTCTCGAATTTCAGAAGAAATGAGTAAATATAGGTCTAACGAAAACCAACTGGAATTGTGCAGAAGTTGTATGGGAGACACTGAGGATATACCTCTGTGAAAGCAGGAGCTCCTAGTGTAGTTTGTGAGCATTTTTTTCCTTTGAATTGTACCATTCAATCCAGCTTTCACACAGACATATTAAAATATTTTGCAATAATTGAATGTTTATCCTAAATTCTTCATGGTGGTCACACCTTGGATAGAATTACAAGAAGGGTCACTGACCTTAAATCTTTGACAGTGAATGGTTCTCTATAAAGAAATGTCACTGGAAAAGCTGAGTGCCCCCATCAATGAACGAGTAAAAAGGAACATAAAATATTTTTTAAAAATAATATCACATTTTATGACAAAGAAGTCTTTCTCTTATGGAAGAGGAGAAAAAGCTAGAAGATAGAGATAGCAGGAAGAGTCACTTCGCCCATAAGTGTTTACCAAATCCAGAACCCACAACGGAGGCTCAGCATTCATGGGAGATGTTAAGACAAGACAGCCATTTCTACCATTTTCAAAGGATCAGTAACACAAAGGATGTGTTAGAATGAAAAGCCTGAAGTAATGTAATTGTTTTGCTATGCTTGCCTTGCATTGTCTCCTTAACAAAGTCATGAAGCCTGAAATGTCTAGAGTAAAGCAAAACTCTAAAAAAGCTTGTAGAAGCAACTAGTAGAAGGTAGAGCAATGACTTGGAGTTCTGGTATGATGGAATATAAGGCATGATGGAAACTAAGCCTGATAACTAGGGAACTAAGAGTGGCATTGCAAGGTCTTACGATCAAGTGACATCTAACAGTGGAGTTTATATATAAACAGAATTATATCCATCCCCAAAAAATTGATTTGGGTCAGTCTGAAAATCAGAGCATCTGGAAACATGCCTTCTATTTCCAGGTAGTAATAGTAAAGATTAAGATTAGAGGTAAAATAGTCAACAAGATCATGTCGCCCTAGATTTGAGTTCAGCAAAAAAAAATTATGCTACTTCAGCCCAGCTGAGAAATCAGATGGTTAGGAATAAGTAATAACCATAGTATTTATTTTGGTACCAACTTTTTAATATCCTCACCCCAAAATAACCAGCAGAAGTGGCACCATTAGAACACAACTGAAGAATGGACTTCATAAAAACAATTTTATGAAAAGGGCTCTCCCATCAGGAAGCATTAAGTGCTACTAACCAGCCCCAGAAGTAATGAACAGACTAGCCAGGAGGGGTAAAGATTTTAATGGCTTACAGTTTGTAGGTCAACCTTCCCTCGTGCCTCCGTGCCAAACTGCTGAAACTCAGTCAGTGAAAATGCCATTATAATGGGGCTGAAAATGGGTTTGACTCTCAGCAGGGATGCATCCGAGTCCACTTCTAAGCAAAAGTACTTTAAATTTATCAAAGTAATTTGATGAGTGGAATTCTTCTGCTCAGTGATAGAGAAAAGGCAGATCTCTCCAAATACACGTTGATGATGTTAGGTCATAATATGAGGTTAAAAAAAAGAAAAAAGACAGACTTTTCTGAGGACTATATATAATCAAATATCAAGCCAAAGAAACAATTCACATTCTCATCTAGTAGCCCCATCAGTTCTACAGTTATTCATTCAGCTATTCAAATATGAATGAGACTACAATGGCAACAACAAAAAATCAGTTCCTACAGTGGAACTGCAATTTTACTTTTTCAAATTAAAAAAGAGTGAAAACAATATGCTGTGGAAGTGCTTGGCTTTGCTTAATGTAATTATCCAAAAACATACAAATCATCTTGTACTACAGCCTAAATGAATATTTTTAGGAACATTATGTGGGTAAGATTCCTTCTTTCATCTTATTTGTTCTATTTTTATATTGAAGAGGATACAATTTTTTTAAAAATGTATTATTACAATGAATATTGTCAAAAAAGTTCTCTCTTCCAGATACACTTTATAAACATGGAAACACTGTCAAGGTATCTCCTTCATCGAACTTCAGTTTAGGTCTCAAACATGAAATCTGGTCAGCAAATTGCAACATTTAAGCAAATAAAAAGGTCTTTGGAATTAACAGGATTCATGTTCGTACATGGTAAAATTTAGGTAACTAATGATTTTACATAGAAAACAAATACAAGCGTGAGGAAAAGAGGAGGAACTTAATCTTTGTGTTCACAGACGAAATTTAATTAAATCTTGATTTCTCCCAAAAGATGTAATATAAGCATTGGTTTTATTAATTTTTTATTAAATGAACATGACAGGTAGGTGCATTTCTAGGCACCATATCTCATCATATGCCCTGGAAAACAAAGGCTGAAGGAACAATGACAAAGCTTGAGTTCCCAAAAGGAGGAAGATAAGCTGCTAAAAAAAATACTTAAGGGTTATAACACTGTGTATTAAAGTTTTAAAGCTTTGGGATAGATGGAAGAGTAGCAGATGCAAAAAACAACAGGGGGCAGATTTTGTATCAAAGCCATAAAAATATACAGCCATTTTAATGGGCAATTATTCTTTGCATTTGTGCTGTGGTTTGAATTTGTATGAGTGCGCCATATGCCTCAAGAAAGGTGTGCCATCAAAATGGATGAACGAATCTACCTCTCGTCATTCCTAATCTCGCCTTCTTTGTGCAAACTACCAGGTCATCCACCATCAAGAGTTTTAAAATGTCTTATGGTGAAGAATTTTAATGTTACACCATGTTTGAATCGGTTTATAGCTAATTTACTGCAACGCAGTTTAACTGTTAGAAAGGCAGGGAGACACATTTATATTATTCCCATCGTTCAGGAGGATCCCTGTTGAGGAAACACTTCAGAGGCGCTGGACAATAAATTAAAAACAAAGAGAGATAATGGGTAACATGCTGAGAAAGGTTAAGCAGGATAATCTATATGATATTATCTGAGATTGCAGGAACAGAATCAGGAGTTTATCCCGATGTATGCTGTGTAATGAGTTTTCACTTCACTGTAATAGTAATAAGTAGTATTACTTAGCATTCTTTAAAAGAATTGTAAAAACCGTGTTAAAGAGGATGTGTGCAGATCTTTGCATTTAAATACAGAGTCCAAAGTACAGTGCAAGTAAAATTTAAGCTCTGTTACTACAGATTTTAACGTAAAAAGGCTTTTAAATTTTTTATATATCTATTTATGTATTCTTAAAATTTCAGGGTAAAAAAATCTTTAGAAAGTTCAAAATGTTTAAAAATAGCAAGCTGAAAATACATTTCTTCACCTGTCACTTTTGTGAGACAATTATTCCTGGAATCTAGTTGGAAATTAACTGAATTCAAAGGAAATTTGCCATATATATCAAATAGAGTCACAACTGGTCACTTCTATTACTTTCATTCACAATCCATTTACTTTTTGAAACGCATACTTAAAATTAGTAGAATAATGATTTCCTTACTATGGTACAAAAATATACGTCAGTATTAAAAACTGTTGTTCAGGAATGAATAAATCTGTATTTTGGACAAACCGTTACTTATAGGACATTCTCATTTGAAATGCATTGAAAAGGAAAACAAAAATCTCTAATTAATGTACAAGTCTAATCACCATTCTCCACATGGAAGAGTAATTTTTCACTGTTCATTTGCTCAGTGTAATCTCAAAACTGACATAACAGGAAAGCAATGGCCTATAAATCTGCTCTCATTTGTTTCTTTAATATTCATATTCCATTGAACTACAGCTGCTTGTTGCTGCAGTCTATTACAACATGCAAAACTGTCGATAAAAATATTATGAAAGGCAAGATGTGTTTCTTCATGGCTCTGTGTGCCATTTATTTTGAACAAAATAACAATAAATGAGTCGGGGATTGTCCCTTCGTTTGCTGCCCGCCGGGCGATTAGTGATTAATTACCTCGCTGCAAATTGACACGGCCCAAGGAACTTGACACAGCTCTGATTAATTCACTTTTTATGGAGACAGTTACTCACAAAACGCTGCACACTGTAATTGAATCCCTTTACACAACGCTACTGCATTAAGTTCCCAGTCAAATCCAAATTAGCACAAAATTTTACATAAATTTGGTGAAACTTTTTGTACTAAGGTATACCCTGAAAGATTACGTAAATATTTCTAGAAAGAGGACAGACAGCTGCTTTAAGACACTGTTTTCAACTATTCCATCCTCAGACATATGAAAAACAAGATTTGTTAGATTTTTCCATACCAAATCACCAACATAATCAAATGCACACAAAAACATACATAAAATATTACAGTAAAAAGCAACCTCCTATTTAATGTGTTTATTCTTATCCTAAATTGTAGGAAGACACTTAACTGTTCCAACAAAACTTTTTATTTGGTTATCTTTAGCTTAAATTTGTTTCCATATCTAATTGATCTACTATTTCAACAACGACTTGCATATACGGAATTCACACTTTGTTTTCTTTATAATTATTTTAGGTATATATGGAATTATTCCTTTTCTCTGCCCTCCTTTGTTCCATCTCCTCTAACACACCGATAAACAAACCACCATTGGTTTCCATGTATATTGATACCGTTATATGCCAGGAATTTATAACCTTTGGAGCAAAATCTCGATGCCAAAGCCTGGAAACTGTCTTATCCTTTTGTCTAAACTTTTTCACTGTGAGGGTGACTGAGCGCTGGCACAGGTACCCAGAGAGGCTGAGTCGTCTCCGTCCTTGGAGACACTCAAAAGCTGTTTGGACATGGTCCTGGGCGGCCTGCTCAAGGTTACGCTGCTTGAGCAGGACACGTGGACAAGGTGACCTCCAGAGGCCCCTTCCAACCTCAGCCATTCTGAGATTCAGTCACTTGGTGATTCTGTGATTATCAGAAATTCCCATATATCTCATCCTTCTTTTACTGGACTGTATGTGCAGCCGCCTGAATCCCTCAGACATCAAGAGATTCCTCTTAACACGCAAAAAAAATGAAGGATGTGAAGGGATAAAAAAGAACAGATGAGATGATTGAGAATTTTTTTGTAAAGCTATGTAATTACACCAACCTACAACTTTGAATAACAAAATGCTATAATTGGCGGTCAAATTACTTACGGTGCGCTTAGTAACAAAATAAGAGTACTGCGTAGTTGATGTTACAAAGAATACAAATAGTTGATGTACAAAGAATAGTTGCCTTTCACAAAAGAAACTACTAACAAATAAGAAAAAGCTCAGTAGGTAAAAGCAAATAACAAAGCAACTAGACCACAAAGGAAAAGAAACAGTAGAGATCAGAGAAGCCACATCTGATCTTAAATTAAAGAACTATCTTCAAAAATAGATGATCAAACTGATCAATAACTTGTCTTGTGTTCCTGGTTGTTGGACATCTACAAGTTCCAAGCAAATGGAAAAACTCCCCTGTGTCTACCTAAACATCGTTTCTGAGACTAAGTAAAAAGGCCATGAAGAGTAGCACTGCTACAAAAAGATTACAAAATTTAGTAATTTGAATGTTTATGAAAGTCAGTTATGTGGTGACAAGAAGTTCTGTCTGTATGACACAAGGATTACTAAAACTCAACAGAATTATTAAACTATAAAAAAGAACATTGTCAGAACGTTGTTGGATTGGGAACAATTTAGGCAGGAAGCGACTGAGGAAAAAACCAGCTATTAACCTAATCCAAGCCATAATGGAAAAAATAGTCAAAACAAAGAATTGCACCTGCAGGGTCATATAGATATTAAAAATGTTAATTCCTCAAAAGTACTTATTATTTGTGAAATTCAGGTTGAAGAATTTTGCTGTATACAACATGGTTTTAAGAGCCGTGATTTAGTAACAACCGTCAAACAATGCAAGAAAGAGTGACGCTAAAGTAAGTCTTTATTTGAAACCAAATCTTACAGGCTAAGCTGAAAATCACAAAATTAACAACTTTACATCTGACAGACAGAATGATTTGAGAGGTATGGTCAACTGCGTGTGCCGACCTACTGAAAACGAGTAACACAGCATTTAGAACGCAAAGCTAAGGAAACATCAGAAGTCTGCATCTAGGCCTCTAGACAAAGGATCTTACGTACAGTAACATCATAGATCATGATGCAAAAAAATACTAAATGTCACTCTCACTCTTTAGGTACATAGTGAGAGGAGTAAATCCAAACAATCCTATCGTCCTAACTCATTGGTTAGTCACAGGTACTGCCAGTGGCCAAGTGCCACATCTCCGGTAACAGGAAAGCACAAAGTTAAGACACGAGATGCCCAACTGTCCTTGGTCAAACATCATTTTTATTATTTGAACTAAAGGACAAAGATACTCTCCACAATTTACTATTACAAATGTCATGCACACCTTTCCAGCCATCTCCCACTACCCGGGTGCAGGACGGTGTAAGAGCGAAAAGCAAGTCAGTGGCACACAATTCGGGATATGTCTGTCTTTATAACACTCTTCATCGTGCTAGTTCAGACCCCCTGCGCCATCGCTACACAGATTAACAGCAGAATGAGCATGAACAGCAAGGCGCTTAAGAACAGGTTTGCAGGAGTGAAATGAAACCCGTATTTACAGATCGTGGACAACTACAAGACATCTTACTGTTGACTTATCAGTCACCATTTAAAATACTCACAGACAGAAAGTAAAAGGATAGTTATCCTGAAAATAGTTACAGAAGAACAATATATAGAAATACAGAACACAAAAAATGCTGTAACAAGAATTTCAGGCAGTGCCACCAAAAAATCCCCAAAGAGGTTCACTTTACAGTTTAAAAAGGCTGATACTTAAATCCAGAATATAACATAATACATATGAATATTAATTCTACTCAATTTTGTATTATCTTTATGACTATCTGACTTAGAATTCAGGGGAGTTATCCTGCATTCAGATTTGCGTAACTTTGTTCAAAATAAGGTCCAATCCAATGGGCCAAAACAGTGTTTAAAAACCTTCTAAAGACATTTCAACAAGAGACGACGTCAGTATTTTTCTTTGGACGTGATACATGATTTTTTTCAACCTTTTACACTTCTATACATGGGAGGAAAAATCACGGAAAGCAATTAGTAAACTTCCCTTCCTACTTATTATTGATATCTTCTTTATTTAAACTTTCCTGTAAACCCACTGTATTTTAACATACAGACAAGGAAGGGCACTTTTCACATTATTCCTGGGTTACTACCAGGTAATTCTCTTTCCTTTATAAATAAAGGCAATTAATTAATTCAGGAAGCACATTAAAAGATAGTTTGACTCCTAAATGTTCGGTAATGAGGTTTTTGTAGCCTGGAAATGATATGTGTGATTGGTCTACTCAAACGTATGGGCATTCCCCTTTGGGCAGGATTTTTGCACTGTTTCATTCATGAATCTCCATCCTACAGTGGTTAAGTTGGCTTAATCACAGAACTCCTTTGCAGGGCGCTCTACCTTTTTCCTATGAAGCAATAAAAAGCAGACAAAACCACAAACATGTAAATACAATCTCCTGATATATATTTTAATTGTGATGAAGTGACCTGCCATTCCATTTTAGTTTAAGAGAAAACAGACCAATTAAAACTTCAGTTGGCAGAAACCTTTTTACATTTAATTCAGAAATACTTGAACACCCACAAATTATTTGTAGCATCTGAATACTCATTCTTTAAACTGTTCCTGACCCGTACACCAATTCAAAATGGCAAGCCTGCTAAACGGTCTCTCCCTTACCAATAACAGTAAAATCACAACAAATAAATTAAGAAGAACTACAACAAAAAAATCAGAACAAATTAATCATCGATGCCATCACGATGAAGCGTATGTCCATTTGGATTGCATAGGGTCAATCATGTCTTACGTACAAAATCCAGAAAAGGAGATACCACCTGCCAGGAGCACCTACACTTCAGCTGCTTGGAGTCTCGGGATAATACTATCAGAAGACTATCATCATTACAATATAATTTTCAGGTAATTACACGTGTGCAACAGATTAAACCTAACAAAATCAACTGAATTAAGGTTTCTAAACTGAATGTTTCCACTAATGATTCTGCTCAGAAGCACACTTTAAATCACCTTTTGAAAATTTATATTTTCCCCATGTAATCTTCTTGGTACTGCAAATATCTCAGAATATAATAGATACGTTAAAGGTCGTTCTTCAATCCATTAGTAATGCCACACAAAAAGTAAACCTGGAATGTCTTCACTGAAACAAGAAACACGAAAACAGTTTCATTCAGCATTTCTTAGGTAGTTTACTAATATTTCTAAACCAAGTAACCTACTTCTAAGTGAGGATATTCAACAGACATATTGAATAGACAGGCTCTACTTAATTTTCATTTCTGTAGCACGAGTCCTCAAACAGACTAAATCCTACTATTGGATGCGGTATTTATACTTAGCATTTACGATTTTATGTATTTATTCCATGCATATCAACAAAATCCTGAACTATCCTCCACCTGTGAATCAAAACAAAACACCCACAGGAAAAAAAAAATCTTTTTAAAAATAGTACACGTGTCTGGCCTACATAAGTGTTGGTAAGTTTTTAAGAGAGAACTTACATAAAAAGCAAAATTCCCATATCATGTAATTAATACTTTAAGCTTCTGCTATAGTTTTTCCTTCTCTCTTGGCATATAACATGTCACTTTGGATCAGTAGGATTATTAGGATAATTTAGGAACATTTCCAGCGCCCGCTCTGAAGTAATAGAATGTATTTGCCTGATTTTCTTTAAAAGAACTTAAGCATTAAAAATATTTCTTGTCAAAAATATTACAGGCCCAAAGGTTTCCAGGGAGTTTTCTGAAAGAACTGCCTTCCCACCTTTCAAAAACATCTCATCTTCGCCTTGTTGTTTTCTGGTTGCTCATAAGCTAAAATCCCAGGGCAACATAGTTTATTGTTTTAATATCTGTCTGACGCAAAGCAGAAGTATTCTCTGGTGAGCGCTTATCTGTCACATGTACTTCTGTGAAAGGACTATCAAGACAAATAAGATGTTCGAGGGCATATCATGGGATTGTGAATTTGGCACTGACTGAATTCTGTTTAAAAATAGTTGAAATGATAAATAAAAAAAATATCTACACTGATATTTTGAGGATGGGAACTTGAAGAGCATTGAGTTGTAAATATTTTAATTATAAAGGGTTTATGCTATTTTTGTATGAACACAGAATGAAGAGAAGTCCATAAATGGGACAAACAAAATGAGAGGAAAAAAATCATAATTGAAACAGTTAAAACAGTAAAATTCTATTCTAATTATACAATGGACTGTGAACTTACTTTGTATTAATTAAACTCAATCTAATGGCATTTTCTATATTGAAGTGAATAACCAGTGATCTGGAAATTCATTTAGACCATTAGGTTAATTACAGAAACTGATGGAAGTTTTATCAGACAATTACAATTAAAGAACACGAACAATGTGGGACAGATTTATAAGCATTTGTACCACCTCAATCATTTTTGCTGAATTCCACCACCACTACTTACCAAATTGTAATCAATATATCAATTAAAAAATGGGCCATCAACTTCATTTGCCCTTGAGTATGAGAAAATAAATTAATAGCCGATTTCTGCATTTTCATATTTTTTCTTCTTTTAATTCTATCACTTGATTGCAATATGAAAGATTTATTTATTTTCTTTATGGAAGAAGAGCATGTATATTTTAGAGCTGATAAGCTTGCTTACTGAAGGTGAAGCAATCTGTTATTAGAAAATGTAAGCCAAAATTGGCATCAATCTAAAACGTACTCATTGAAGTCAAGGCAAAATTCTCTTTTATGGGCATGCAAAACATTTGGGAAATATAGGCACTCATCTGCGCATCATTCTGAACAAAGGCAGGTAGCAATTTAGTATTTTACCCTATATGTTAGCTATTCACTCCAGGGAACTGTTCCTTTAATACACGCTCAGAAAAATCTATTAGTAGTTACATACCTGATAACTCAGCGTCTTTATTTTTACTTGGAGCTAAAATAAAGCCTAAAAGTTACAAAGATCAAAGTTCTGATTTAGAGAGTGAAAAATATTTAGCTGCCTTTGAACTTTCATTACAATTTGTGATCTCCCTCCCATTGCCTTCCGTGGGACCTGGGTATGCACAACTATACATTTTGGAAAAATGGGATGCACAGCTTTAGGCTGGCTTCCTCGCTATGCCGGGTAGCGCTTAGCGAGCCCGAGAACGTCGATGAGCTATTCCCGAGCACAAAGACGTTTTCTACTGGTGGGTGCATCTCCTTTTCCATCCCCTGCGATGAAAGGGAGGGGGGCTTACAAGCAAACGGTGCCGGGCTCTTCCCAGAGGCACACACTGGGAAGAGGAGAGACAACACACACACTTGCAAGAAGAGAGGTTCCCACTGTCAGGACATTCAAGCGTTGGAACAGACGACCCGGAAAGGTTGTGCAGTCTCCATCCTTAAAGGTGCCCTGGTGCAACCTGGTCCTTCCAACCTGAATTATTCTATGATTCTACGACTTCATGTCTTCCTTCTTTCCCATGTTTTGGCTCTCATTAACTTCTATGTCATTCACATTTTCAGGCACTTCTACATTATAGAAAAATGGGGAAAATAGGCACTAAACAGTTTTTAAAACTCCTTGCATAAATTCAGATTCGTATTTTTGCCTTTTTTAACCATACATACCCAGCTATATTACTGTCCTTTGTAGAACAGTGATACAGATATTCAGTGACAGAACTTTTTTCTTCTTTTGAATCTTCCTTTTGTCCAGCAGGGGCTTAATATCCTCATGGATCCTATTCTCCAGTCACTTCAATTTGGAAAAGTTCCAAAATTTTTCTTGATACATTTCTTATTTAACAGCGGATACAAATTTCTTCAGGATTTTAAAATTTCCTGTGGAAGCAACTAGTCTAAAGAAGCAGGGGCAAAAAGAGACCGTCAGTTACCTGCAGCCAAACTGTTTGATTTACGAAGTTTCAGCGAGATATCACGGGCCTCCGGAAAGCTTCTAGCGAATGCTTGCTTCCTCGCTGGGCCTTGGTGTACTCTAATCTTTACTTTCTGGATATATCTCCTTCCAATACTTGTCTACATTCTGCGTTAGGACAATGATGAAGGATTTAATGGAAATCGGTTGTATTAGCTCTGTCCTCGAGATGCCAATACTATGGGAATCTACAGCAGCCAAGATGAGACCATGAGCTTCCTTACTTTGGTTGTCTCAATACAGCAAAGAATCTGTCCCACCAAGGGACGTGAACACATTTGCATGCTGAAACTGTGCTTTCCACATAACAAATTATCTATTCCCAGAATAGATGTGCAAATGAAAAACTGATCCAGGTCCCATCTTCTGCTTCAGCATAAGAGAACAGATGAGGCATGAGAGACTATTGCTACTGATTTGTTCCACCGCTTGCAGAAGAAACAGCTCATTTCTTCCTGTATTATGCGAAGGGACAGAGTGATGGAAGGAAGCAGAGCCATGTTTCCATCTCCTGACATATTCAGAGGTGTAACTAATCACTGGGAAATGTACAATGTGATACATAACATATAACCTGGGGAAATAAAACATCAGAAGGGAAAGAGTAGCTCCAAGAAACGCACTCTTCTTTCTGGCTAGCCAAAACAATGGGGTATATGTGTTCAGTCATCACAGACTACTAGTGACCAATGCAATTAAAAGTCAAAAAGTTAAGTGAGAAATAAAGCTAGCCAAATTCAGAAAAATATATTTTACAACCATGTTTCAGTCCTTCGTTCCTTATGTTCTGTAACTCGGGAGCAAAAGATGAACAGTCAAGTTAAAGACAACAACTTTTCTAAAAATGGGGACTATCCTCTTCCAACTACTTGAAGATTCCTAAATGCCATTAGCATTTAATGAACTCCAAACCTCTCAGACAGCTTTAAAAATCTCAGCTAACTCTTTCCCTTCTGTTAAAACAATTATAAATTTAAAACCTCTTAATTCTTACATTGTAAGCTGTTCTGAAATATTACACGGTTACAATACTGTCAGTAACAGAATAAAGGATTAACAAATTACTCAAAGATGAAGGCGGCAATATTGTTGTCTACATGGAATGATAATAGTAAAAGTATTAGTCTCCTAGACGTTAATGTTGACTTATCAGTTATCATTTCAGTATTACAAATGTGCATAAAAAATGGAATATAGAAGATCTTTAAAATAATAAAAGAAAGAAAAGGAGACAAAATTCAAGCTTCATTTTTATTCCCTTCTTAGTAGAATTTCCTATAGAAATGCAACTATTTTACATCTTTATTGAAAGTTTTGTAATAAGGAGAAATAAAAAAACTAATGATAATCATTAGTAATTGTAGTAATTCTGTATTATTAGGAGTTGTGACTCTGGGGGGGAAACTCCATTTTGGCAATATGAAATACTATACATAATAAAAGAAAGATCATGACTTGCAGACACACAGATTCAACAAAAGTGTAATAATTTCTACTGCAAGGGCTACCAGCAAGCTCTGTTATGAAACTGCGTGTTACACATTGCCCGGCGGGAGGCAGATAGGCAAAGCCTCTTTACTTATGTGTTTGGCACAACTGCAAACGGGTGTTTGTTAGGATATCATTACGCAAGGACCACCACTGCAAAATAAGATTTTTTCAAAGGGATTGGCTCATGAGACATAATGGAAACAGTGAAGTATAGAGCTTAGCTAGCTATACAGTGACTAGGGATTTAATAGTAGTGGAAATACCATACGATGTAACCAGCAACCCCAGAAATAAACTTCTTGGGATAGAACTCAGTGAGACAATAGGAGCAACAGGGTAAACTTAAGAAAGGCTTTATTTAGAGTAACTTCCAGAAAATGAAAAACAAACACTGCCCCGGCTCCTCCAAAAGAAGCTCCCTAACAGCGAGATGAATGAAATGCTTGGATAATTCCCTAGCAAAAGAATTTCAGTCAAAGATTGGTATTTCAGTCAAAAGACTGGAATTTCAGTCAAAAAGGAACAGTGCACTAAAAACGTACAAAAGGGAATACTGATTTAAACAGTAAGCATTTCATCTCTGTGTTACTACAAGGATTAAAAAAAACCAACGCCGCTTGGGAAAGGTGACATAGTACAAAATATTCAAATGCAGATTTAATTGATAATTTCATTTCCAATTTAAAACACTTCATACATTTTGTTAGTTCACTATGTATTTGTAGACTTTTGATTTGAAAGTAGATCCCGTATTCATACTGTAAAAGCACCAGCTCCAGGGATAATATTCATAGCTTTGGACATAAGAGAGTTACGTGACTGTAGAGATGATCACTACGGAACTCTCTTGACCTCATTCTTGGTTTTAATTAATAAAAGAAATTATTTTAGTAGTCTAGATAAGCTTTAAAAGAGTAGAATTGCATTCTAGATTGAATATAATCTTCATAAAGAGTATATCCGATAACGACGTCAAATCAGACAACGGACAATATTTGCTTTACGGGGGACTGCTAAGAGCACACAGCCAATGCTGCTGGTCACCCTAATTCAGCAAGCAGCAATTATTGCTGCGTCGTTCAGCCAGAGGCTTCTTCTCTGACTAGATTTCAGAACGGGCATCAGTGGTACCACCAACACAACCTAAAACACTCTCAGAAGAATCGGTTCCACTTCTGCCTCAGAACTTGAGAGGACACATTTCTACTCCAAAGTTCTGTACAGAAAAATGGCCGGTGGCAGCATCTATCATTTCAGCTTTTCTTTGCTATTTTTATTAGGGCAGCTTTTTATAATTCAAAATACCCACTTGCACACAGTCTTTTTCCTTTTGTAAAAAAGGCTTCATATCTATTTGCTTCCTGACACAATCAAACGGTGTCATGATATAAGACTTTTTGTATGTTAAATCACAGTTGTGACCAGGACAGAAAAAGAAACACAACTTCATCTTCTACACAAAACGCAGAGTGCGCAACAGTGCTGGATTCCAAGAAATTTCACTGCTACTGTAGAACTTTTGACCATTTCTGTAGAACATTGCAATATAGGTCGTCTTTTTTTTCTTTAAATAAAATATACTTTGAGGATAAAGATGCAACTAAAAACACTGAATTATCTTTTGACATTACTTACATACGTTTATAAATACCACATTTACAAGAGCTATTGGGAAAGTTGACATTTTTAGGGGGCTTAATTCACATTAATGTGCTTTTGTCACAAAACAAAACAAAACAAGAGCCATAACACTAGCTTACTTGTGGATGTGTATACTAGTGAACTGGGGGCACTGTACACGGGAGATCCCTCCTGGTTTGCCTGGCACAGCAGCACCCTGCCTACAAGAAAGAGAGAGAGAGTGGTATCTGGTTTTGGAACACTCGAACTAAACCTCAATTTTTATCTCAGAACAGAAATAAAGTCATAACCAGAGCAGCGCAGTGAAGCGGGGCCACTTTTGATCCTTTGACTCCAAAGCAGAAAGAGCCCCAATAAACATGTACAATTTTACATTTGAAAAAGCAAAACACAGACATCCCCCAAAACACAACCCCCCTTTTTATCGCCCGGGGAAGCTGGCGCACGCTCGGGGCACCCGCCGCGCACCCCGGCCCCTGCCCAGCGGCGCGCTCCCGCTCGGCCCCGGCGCGCTGAAGCGGCAGCTGCCGGGTTAGCACTGCCGGGAGCAGCCGCCCGCCCGCACCGCCCGGCTCCCGACTTCTCCTCGCCCTCACTTCGCCTGCAACGAGAGGCTATCAAGCCAACGCGGCAGATAAACCAGACCGCAAAGCTCCCATACGCAGACGTTAGGCCAGGTATGGTCGCAGTTATATCGCTTAAATTAACACTGGTGCGAGTGATTCTAATACATGTGAAGATTTCAGTATTTCTTGCCCAAATGAGAAATACATAAAAATAAGCTACTTTCCAGTATATAACCTGGATTCAGGATTAAGAACAAAACCAAATAAAAGAAATGAAACCATTTTTTTAAAAAAGAAAAAAAAAGTAAAAGTAATAACCAAATTAATGTAAAACAACACTTGTGCAATGCCTGTTCCTTTTGAACAAAGGACAGAAGTTTAGGTTAATTTCCTGTTGGTTTTTTTTTTTTAAATGAACTTAAATAAAATGCCTTCCTATTTCAACATCTTTTTTTAAAATTACATTTTAGCAGTCTTAGCTGAATACAGATTGAACATTGATTACAGGTAGAAACAACTATGCTTTCCACACTAGGAAAAGAACTGCTGCGCTTCTGGAATACAGTCCACCAGAATAGCAGGATGTGGCACATCTGCTTTTGCGGATGTACGTGTACATGTCTGTATACACACACACAAAATGATATATATACATACGCTGACATACTTCAAGGATTTGTGAATCACGCAATTTCAGAATATTAAATTTACATGAAGATTTGTAAGACTTCAGAAGTTGTGCATTGACTTACAAGCAATGTAACTCAAGAGAGTTGAGCCAAATATGTTTGGAAGGGTAAGATTAACTACAAATGGCAGGCATGTTTTCCATATAGTATTGCAAGAGCAATTCTCAACTTACATTCAGTTACCAGACCAGAGTTCTTTCAAAAAATGTTTTAAAAAAAATTCTGTCATTAACCAGTTCTTTGATTATTGACTGCAGCTGTCAGTCGAAGCAGAAATACAGGAAATACTGAAGGAAAATAATTCCTGTATTTTATGCAATTTAGCTAAGACTATGAGCACTGGAAAACTCACGAAATACTGTGCTTCTAACCTTCCCAGACAATAGCAGACCCTTAACTAACAGGATTTGGAGATGCTTGCTTTTTTCCAGCCATCCACTACAAACCCGAAAGATAAAACAAGCTACAAAATTTTTTTTTCTTTACTTTAAGACAGCACATAGTTGACTATCAGTATCTCCCTCTCTCAGCCTTCCAACAGAATCCACAACTGGAAGCTGTTGAATGACCATACACCTATTGAGATCCTAATGGCGAGCATCGTTTCCAGGCCAGTAGATAAACAGGAGCTGCCACCACATTCACTTGCCACTAGGAACGTGCGCGCGGGAATATGGGTGTATTTAACACCATTGAAGCTTCCCAACCTGTGCTACTACAGGAGCCTGAGAATGGAGGTGAGCTGAAGGCATCGAGGCATTCATCCCGCTGGGTGAAATGCAGAAAGGAGAGGAATTATTAAAATCTGTAATTTTCATTAGGTTGTAAGAATAACGTACCTATAATGACTTCAAGCATGTTTAGTAAATATATAAAGATAAAAGTTTTTAGGAATTGAAGATTATAGTTTATTTATATTATTCAACATAAATTCTAGATGACGCTTTTCCTCTTCCCCGGTCCATAGGTATTTTCCCATTCTTTGCAGCTAACATTCTTACATTTTTCCTGATTTCATCTCATACAAATCTAATTTTCCCTACTCTAGTCTTCTAATTTCTAATGAAAGTAGTTCAAAACAGATGCTTTTTTCATCTATGCTACTAAAGTGTATTTAATTTGTTGCATGGAGCTTTCTAATTATATTTTGACAATCTGCCTTCGAATTTGTACATAAAATTAATACTAATACCTAAACCACTATTATTAGACTTTGTTAGAAAAATATGGAACTTTATAATCTACTTTTGTGAGAAAAGATTATTTCTGCTGCATCTAATTTTGGTATTAAAAATATTTAAATTGTAATTAAGGCAACTAGGGAAAGATTGAATTATTTACAATAAGATCTTCTGGATAAACCTCAGAACAACAAAACAATCTATAAATTCCCTAATGGAAAAAAAATACATTATTTTTCCTCTGGAATACTAAATTCTAGCATGAGAGAATAAAGGTGGGGTTTTTTTTTTCAGAAAGAGGATTTTAATATAAAGTTCTTAATATTTCTGTTCAAACTATAATTTAATAATATCACGGAGCTGATAAACTTCAAAAAATTACAGTCATCCAAGAGTTCATCTCTAATTCTACAATGCCTTCCGTACCGGCAGATTTAGGGCTGATATTTTCTCTTCAAGAACAAGCTGCATGCTTTTTTGCTTTTCTCTGATATAAGCATCTACTTATTGGGTCACAGCAGGCATGTGAGCAGGGCACAGGATTTTGGAGATCATGAGCAGAAAGCCCCTCCTGACTCTCTCCATCGAAAGGGTCAGACAAACATTAGCATGTCTGTCACGGAGATCCCCCCAGCCTGGTTCACCGCTCATCCTTCGCGTACAGGCTGGCAGCACGGACAAAAACGTACTTTTCAAGATCAAACAATACTCCCACTCATACATCTCTTCCTCCAATGTTTTCTCCTACAGCCCATGACGAAGAACGTGCTGTTTGATTGAGTCCTTTGTTGAAGCACTGTAGTTATTTTGAGAAAATAATTACTCTAAAAATATTCAGGGCTGTGAAGAAAATGATGTGAAGTCATTAATATTTTTAGAACACCAAAAATTGAGTTGCCAGTGGTTCTAAGATATTTGACTAAAAGAGTTTTTCTAATTTTTTCATACTTTCAAAAATAAGTTTTTGTGTATAGTTCTTATTTACATGATTTACCTAAACCAATCTACAGAGCATAAGTGGAAACGCCCATGTACTAGTGATGATGCACAGAGCACTCACTGGCTCACGACATACGACAAAGTTCACTGTGTTTCTCCAACACTCAGGTAGCTAAGAAGTACCAGGATCGACAACGGGAAGACTGTCCAGTAAATTATAAAACTTCTGTTAAAAATAGCTTGTAGGTCTAACTGGAACCACTATGCAGCCAGCACTACAGACAGCTTAAAAGTAAAGGTCTGGAATAAGTTTTAAAGAATTTGCACAACTAGTTGGAATCTCTTATGGCATCCTTTGTGGAAGTACAAATTGAAACAACATTTTCAGCAGAAAAAAAATCATACCATTAGTTAAAATTACGCTGCTGATGTAAAATTCACAGTGTTGCAAGGCCTTGATCGTGAATAGCTCTCTCCTGTCACAGGTAGTAGATGAAACTTTTAGAAACCTTCACTACCAGAACCGTATAAAGTTGATATACCATTACCGAGAACCTGGGTTTACAATGCATCACCTCCCAGTACAGATGGCTTTAGTACCTTTGCTCCTGAACAAAGAGTTTCCAATTTACCATACTGTTATTTATTCCCCCAGGATTTGGGGGGATTTACAAAAGGGAAGAGGACAGAAGCTGCACCGTAGTGCTCCGTTACCTTCCAGAGCAAAACCCCAGCAAGTTACTAAGTGAGACAAAGGGGAAAAACTGATTTTCTGCTTTCACTCTGGGAATCCTAAAAACCACAGCTTCATATAAAGCTCTTCAGACCGTCCGAAGCTGACAGTGGTACTGAGCTCTGCATAGGGTACAACTACCTCCATCATAACCAGAGGGTAATCGCCTCAGCATTTCCAGTGGCAGAAATTAATCAAGTTAATATCCAGGGCTGGTCTACATTGGGTATTAGTGCACCGGTAGCTAAAAGGTACTACATACAAGGAGATTTAGTGAAGGTTACATCACTCTAATCCATTTCGCACTTAGCTTCCAAGGTAAAGCAGCTCTTCTTTACATATACTTATTCTATCGTGTTACCAATAAGAGCTTCTTAGTGCTTTTAGCAACTAAGTACCAGTTCATACATTCTATAATACTATTTACCAAAAAACCCCAAACAAATGCACAGGAAAAAGTGAATAAAAGCTAAAAATATGTGTCCCATTTTGTCTATATTATTAGAAAATGTTATTTTATTACTCTAGTCTAAAAGCTGCATTATTTATTAAATTCAGCGATTGTTATTTCATTTTCCCTTTCTCCCAATACAGCTGGATGTTACCTAGCTCAATCTTCTCTCAGTCATTCTGATCACTGTTGTTCTTTGTTCCTTTTGCAACAACTATAATTCCTATACACTTAATTACTCTTCCATATACAATGCACGAAGGCTGCATCTCATGAATATATCAGGAGATTTGCTAGTGTATCAAAGATCCTCATAAACATTCCATGTCCGCTCTTGATTTGCTGTTCTAAAGTGTAATTTAATATTGGTCTTCCCAGACAGAAATAGCATTATCTTTGTTCTGGTTTGAAATATTTTTTAATGATGGGTTATTTCAAAACGTGTCGCAGAAATGGATCCGAAACACCTAACTAAAAGGCCACTGTTGTACAATAATAGTGTATGTTAGCTTCTATTGTCCCATCTGACTAGGGAATTTAAAGAGTATCTTGAATACATAATAGTAGTTAAGTGTTCTCTTAGCCCTTCATTATCTATAGTCAAAACACACGGCCTTAGTATGCTTTTAAATACGCCATTAATGCCAAAAAAAGTGCTTCTTGAGTGCCTTCAGTTATTTGGGATCTTTCTACAAACGGAATAATACTCCTTCAGGTTTTAACACAACCATTCATGGATGGTTGTGCTGACACATTGAATTGTTTCATCCATTATTAACAAGGAATAAAGTAGCATCATCCAAAAATACACACCTCCTTCCTTGCAATATGTTAAAAATGCAAACAAAACCTGTATTTGATTCCCTCAAAGTTATATGTGGTATTTCACTTAAAAAAGAGAATTGCATGGTAGGGAGGACAATCTAAAGCAGTCGATGTCCAAAGATTAGTTCCATAGGTCCAAATCAGTATCTACATTACCCTCTGACAACAATCCTGAAACACATTCAGTTATTGAATAACCTGTGTATACTTGCTATTGGTAATGAGAATGAGAACCTGTGCTCTATACATACGCTTATACTTACGTAGTAAGTCCCTGACCCACATATAATGTCATGTAGGTTCTTAAAAACGGGGCGGGGGGGTGGGGAGCAGGGTGGTGGAGGTATGTGTCTCTAAGACATTTTAAGGGATCTCTTTATTCAAAAATTCTATTTAAGACGCCAGTTTTCCTTCCATCACTTTTCTAAGCATCGTGCATGTTTGTTTACTATCACCTCTCTCCGAGCGCACCAAACACTCACTGAGCGTAGGCAATGACTCAGGGCACAGCGATGCATGTTACAACAAACACAAGTTGTAAGCCATCCTTCCAACTCTACTTTGCAGGTCATACCCTTCCAAGCTTTTGGGAAACAGACCTCTCTGCCCTGTTATCCATGTTCAGTGTCCGGTACACTAAGTCACATATGAGGGTTGGTAGGTGTTTCTGTCACGTAAGCAAAAATCGGATGAGCAACAAAGTTTGCAGCTCTGGTAAGAATTTTGTGCGAGGTTCTCCTAATTCCCCTCTCCCCACCTCTTCCTTCTGTAGTATATACAACTCATCACAAGGTAACAAGGTGCTTCAGGATCTCTCCTTCTCCAGGACCTGACACACCATACACAACTGATCAAACGACTTACCAGTATGTACTGTGGTGTCTTGGACTGGGAAAGACCTTGCGGATAGCACAGGAGCTGGGAAGCGGCAAATCCTTGTAAGCTCTGCTCCCATGCCAAGATCCTTTTCCTGCCTCACAACGTGATCACTTGCTTTAAAGCTTCACGCACTTCATCAATGAAAAGTCGAAAGGCATATCCACTAAAATTCCCAAAGATTGCTTTAGGAGGAATAGCTTGACAATGCAGCATGGCGTCGTCACTGGGGTTTAGTGGCAAATTTAGGCAGTGCCATGGTACTGTTGGTTTGTGGCAAAGTAATGCCAGCTTAAAAACACACACCGTGTGACTGACCTGTTTCTATTTTCATTGGCATGCCAACCTTACCACAGCTGGGCTGTATTTTGCAGGAACAATTTAGGTAACGTTCCCATTCACAGTGTAAGACAGTTGCCATAAATGGCCCTTTCCAAATATAATTTAAAAATAATTAATCAGCCACAGACATTCCTTGTCTTGTAACCAAAATGAAACTACTATGTCACACAAACTCAGCTGCTGCTTGTACCAAAATGCATAACAAGCCTAGAGAGTTTACCTGTGCTTGTTAGTGAATTTTTATCATCGGCACCCAAGCGTAAATCCTTATTCACATACTGTCACCAAAAAAATCTAAAACTGGAAATGCACGATGTAATCATGTAAAAAATTGGAGTGGTACTGTCAGTACTGCCCATAACTGTAACTTTCCTACAAAATATGTTTACTATATGCTATCTATACACAAATTCAGGCGCACATAAGTTGATATGCAGTGATATCCGCTGCCATTATCTTACACTGGGAGATGTGTCCCACTGAAATTGTGCAGGACTTTGGAAGATCACATCTTTATTCCTAACCTTTCTAGGTCCTCCTAGCAGACTAAAAGGTAGGCAAATGATGGTGGCTCCTGGTTCATTCTAACTTGATCTTGGTTCTTTTGCAACTTTGAGAAACAAACATGAGAGAAATTCTGAAGTACAAATATAAACTCTGAGCTGGTATTATACTATTCTTGAAATAGGATACTTGAGAATACAAAAAATACACTTGTATTCTGCTGATAACTAAAATGGGTCACATTCATACATCTGCCCGATGAATAAAGACTGCAATATGAATAGAATCACAGAATAAATGAAACTGGAGCCTTTCTGCTCAAACACGAACACTACAGTTTCACCATGGCCCTGGAGGGATTACAAGCAGATGTGTTTATACTTTATCCTCTCATATTGTGTCAAGGCACTATTTTCTGTGTAAATTACCTATTTAAGTAAATCGATAAGACAGAGATGCAAATCTAATGCAATTAGATGCAGAGATGCAAATTACTAATCCCTCAGTTCTATTTACTTACCCCAGTGGATGCTGGTTTTAAGTTATAAATAAAATTCTATTCTGAATGACAGGCTGAGAATATGAAAGAGCAAAAATTGAATCATCATGCATCATCCTGGCTTTAGTTAGTCTACTTCTTCCCTGGCCCATTCAGATTCCAGAATTTCAAGAGCATGAATAAACATTACAAAAATGGTAATGCAATGTTTCCAAACTTTCCAAAACACTCACTTTTACTAGAAGCAGTTCTATGCTGGGAGATTTCCCCCAAAACAACTTTCACAAAAAAAATCTGACAGAGCCAAACTGACCGAGATTGCGTACCACTGTAAAGCACAGCAGCGTCTCAGCTACCTCCACAAATGAGTAAATGAATGAAAACTCAGTATTTTGAAATTTACTCTCAATAAGTATTATGAAATGCAATTGCGATGCAAATGCATTGGGGATTCTGTCATCCAATGCCCAAGACAAAACAGAAAATATTAGCTATCCGTTTGGAATACAATTCAACATAATCTTGAGCTGCTTTAGCATTAATTTACAGATGTAATCAAGGTTTAACACACAGCAGAGTTGTTTTCCATTCCACTTAGCTGTATTAACTTTACATTTCATATATTACTTTATTACTTTACATTTCAGAATAGTTTGTCTGCCTGACTGTCCATCCTAACGCATGGATCTTCCTAACGTCATTATTCTTCTAATCAGAGGAATTTATTCCTCTGCATAACTGCTATTAACTTATCTATTTACCCCACCCAGTCCTGAGCAAACAAGTGTTTTAGCGATGACCCTGTAAGTTTGTCTTAGACTTTCCTCTGAGAGATTCTCAAGTCATTGCTTTTTACACATATCCATAGCTGGTATTTGAATTACGGTCTCAGTTTTATTCTCTCAGACAACCACCACGCATACTGCGGCCGAGACCTCAGGGCCAGCCAGCGCACACCCAGGCTGGCCTGGATTGTCAAGTAACTGGGGAGACAGCAGCAGCTATAAACCAGCCGGGTTTATTTTCGGCCTCTAAACCTACATCGTACGCAGTCTGGAGAGCTGACTCCGGCCCGGGTTTAGTCCTGTCCCCTGAAGCAGACAACCCCACCGCACAGGGTCCCAAGCTCTCCAAAAGGCAACCCGCGTGACGTACAACAGTGGGTGCGCGCAGGGAGCCTCCGGCACAGCTCCCAGCGCCGTTTCTTGCAAACGGACTCTACTTCACGTGTACTAAACCTGCTCTGCGAACGCCAAGCCAGCATGTGGGGATAATTGTCAGATTTACTTAAAAACCATGCTAATGCTGCAAACTAATGTATTAACAAGACAAGGCCAGGGAGACAGTTGTGGAAGAAAAAAAATCTCAGTATAATATTTATAATTAGACAGTTTTAGGCTGCCACCATATTTATTTAATTTATTTTTGATCCGTCACTAATCGGGAAGCCATAGAACACATTTTCACTAACCACCAGAACGACGTTTAAATTAGAGAAGTCCAACCGTTATTCTTCCTCAAAAGATTCTCTTCATGAGTAAAGCACAACACTTAACTTTCTTTTTAGCCCTTTAAAAACTGATGAATTGTATACACAATAAAAAACATTTGAACAAACACACAAGAAGTTAGAAGCAATGTAATAACAAAGAAAGGACAGTACAGCTCCTGCTTGATCAGAACACTTTCTTTTGTTTTATTAAAGTAACATTTAAACAAACGAGGCAAACTGCATACTGGGTGAATTAGGAGAAACACGGAAACACGGCCAGCAGATCAAGAGCTGTTGTTATCCCCCAACACACACGCACTCGGTGCCAGCTAGACTGCACCTGGAACACCGCACCCAGTTTTTAAACCTACTGCCACCCCAGTTCAACTGAAATGTGGAGAAACTGGAGAGGATATGTTGGAGTGAAACCAAGATGGGCAGGGGTCTAGAGCTCACGTCCTCTGAAGAGATGTTGAGGAAATTGAACTTGAGTAGTCTGGCAAAGAGGAAGTTAAAAGGCAATCGAAGAGCTTTGTCTACTTGAAGGGAGTTACAAAGACGATGGAACCAAAATCTCATTGGAATGGAAGCAGATGATAATACAAAAGGTCAATAGCCACCAACTGTAGCTTGGACGGTTTAGGTTGGACGTTAGGAAAAAGTTTTTCACTAGGAGGGCAGTGCAGCACTGGAAAAAGTTACCCAAAGAAGATCATAAATCTCTGTCTTTGTAGATGCGTACAAATCTGTGGCTCATCTGATCTAGCACTGGTGTTAGTCCTGCTTCAAAAAGAAAGCTGGACTGTATGACCTCCAGAAGTCAGTCCCAACCCACATTTCTATAATTTGGTTAAGAAGTGTCTGGTCTAGTGTCAAAAATCTCATTTCATGGGTGTGAAATGTCCAGGTTAGACTATGATCACCACTGCATTCCACAATGATTATGCTAGATCTGGGAGGGACGCTGCTCAAATGTGTTATCCCAGCCCACTGGGGAAAAGAGAATGACTGCAGAAGAATGCTCCTTCAAACAAAAGCACCCTTAAACTCACCAAAGGTATGTGTCTGAGATGAGCAGGACTACTTGAGTAGCTGGCAACTCAGCTGAACGGATCATTTAACTACAGAACTAAACATCAAGGTGTAATCTGAATACTTTTAACTTGGTGGCTGTTGACTGTAATGCAAGAATGTGACCATCACGTTGCCCCTATAGTCGCAACCATCTTGCTGTCATTTAGGTGGCATTTTGACTCATTGGATACAATTAAAAAAATAAAACTTTCAAAATCATCAAAAGTGCACGCCTTGCACTTTACAGTACAAGAAGGCAGCAAGCATGATATTCTTCTCAGAGGTGTTATCCTGTTTCTGACCATTTGCAGCTCAAGGACTTCCTAAGCCCAAAGCAGCTTCCGTGTATTTAATAACGATCAGTGGATTTCCCTCCCGTGAGCTAACTATAACATACTTTTAACATACATGGTGTTCTGTGCTAGAATAAGGTACCAAATCAAGTAAGCTGCAATCATAATCACATGTTTAATTATGATTATACCTGGTCCTGTATTCATCCCCTGGCTCACAGAACATGTGTCAAAGTAGAATTCAGGCTTACTCACGTACAGAAATTTATCATTCCAAGCCTACCTCATATACATTGCTTTATCTTTGGGTCAGACATTGTAAGAGAAGCAAGTTTACCTGAAAAGAAAACGAGGACATTTTCATAAGTGCTACCCAGTAGAACTACCACTGTGGAAATTTATTACCTGGCAGTTCCAAGGGAAAAGCAGGTTTTTGAGTTAGGAGCTCAGAACGAGGAAAGGCGTCCTACTCCTTTGTAAAAAACATGCAAGGCATACAGGAGGAACAGAGGCTAGAGAACTTTTGCCATTCATTGGCCCTACTTTCTTCCTTACAATACCTATTTAAATAGACTTTTTCTGTTCTTCTATGTATTACTTCATTTCTACACATTTTTTCCACCCCAGACCAGCTAATATAACAATTCTTCATCTTGCCTCCCTGCAACTTTGTGCTTTGCACCCATGCCAGCTCTATCAACTTGTTGGCACTGTTTTGTCATCTCACAGTATTCCTTGCCTACATACCGAAACTACTGATATGGCTTCTAGAAAAATCTTCAGCGTCAGAGATCTCACCTAGTACTGGAGAACGGTACAAGGCTGCTGATGCTGCACCATAGTGGGGATGCAGCACTAACTTACACTTAACAACTCCAAATCCATTGACTCCAAGTAGCGAGAGAGGGTCAGTGTGGTTTTGCTGATCACCTAACTAAGACCAGTTCCAGTGGGATGTCTCAGCAGGGTTAACTCAGGCTGATTTGCAGGAAACTCAAGACCGACATCTCAGCAACACTGTACCAACAAGCAAGCAGATCAAACACCCCCCCCAAACCACATCCTTTCCCCTGTTTTGAAAGAACTTCGACCTTCAGCAAACATGCAGTTCCTGTTTTTCCAGATTCTATTTGTGCACAAATTCCTCGTAATCCAGTATCAAATGATTCCTCTATACCAGACTGTGGTGAAAATTCCCAAACTTTTACATTGAAGGAGCAGGACCTCCCTTCTTAACCATCCTCTATCTTCTGGTATAAAGCTCTACCTACGGTTCAAGATTTACCATGAAATAACCAAGTGTATGGAATTTCTTTTAGAGATCACATAAGAACAGTATCAAAGCCTAAGTGTATACTGTGTTATTAAATATACATCCAAACAGAAGAAATCTCTTTAAAAGGGTAATACTGACAGTGTCTGTGATTTTTCTCTTTAAAATGTGTAGACTTCGATACAAGGATAAATATAGGTCGATTAACCTTACTCCAGATTTAAATGTATAACCAATTAACTAAATTAATCTTTCAAAAAATAACAGTCATTGGCATTATTCTTTGAATAATCCTTGTTTAGTTTCCATGATGGTATACATTTTAATGAAAAACTCATTATAATGTAGCATAAGGCATAATTAATTCTGGAAGATTTTTTTTGAGTAAATAGCTAGTACAGATGCCGAATTCCATTTTTCTACTGGCTTTATTAATCTTTCATAAACCAGAATTTCCACTGTAATGGCTTGTAACAGCTCCACAGAAGTTCTAGAAATGCATTAGCTGTCATCAGTGGTGTTAATCTAACTAGGATGTCATCATTTGTATGATGGTACTTTAACATTATGATTTTTGAAACGGTTACAGCTTTATTTTATGCTTTGAAAAGGAGCATCTATAGATAACAGATGGAATATTAAACAATAATTATTTAATTTTTCTGTAGTAGAAAATTACTTAAACTGTCGAGCTAACTATGTTAAGAATACATTTATTTAGGAAAATCTTCTTAGTCAATGGCTAAGTTCAAATCTAAGTGTATGTAATCAAATTGTAAAATGAATTAATCTATATAGTGACAGACAGCAAATTTTTACCAAAATTATGCTTTACAGATACAGCAGAGTGAACTTTTACCCCAGGATGAGAATTGCTGTGCAAGCATATAATTCAGCTTCACAAACTCCAAACACCTTCACTGAGAAGCGTTTCTGGGGTATTTGCTGAGCTTATGCAAGAGTCATTTAAATTCAAAGAGAAACACTACAAAGATGAAATGAATCCCAGGTGCTCTTACACTCCAGAAATAGATGCTTTAAGACATGAACAAAGAGAATTAGTGTTAGCAAACATACAGGAATCCTCTCTTCCCCTGGTTTCCTCTTATTTAAGTGCCTGTTTATATATATAGTGCTATGGTATTTCTTCACTTCTTAATTACACATAACATCATATTTCAAAGTTTTAAACAAACTTGTGAAAGGAAGTTTGTTACAAAATCTGCTTCTTGGAGGACACTGCTAGCTGCCAAATCCACAGCATGCTAAAAAGCCCCAGGCATCTAAAACTTCTCTGTCTTCTGAGGGCATATAAACCAGTCAAAAGCACAAGCTCATCCCCTCTCTTTCATTTTAACCGATGGGGAAAATTTTCCAAGTCACCTTAGAATGACAACTACCAACCGCCCAAGAAACTGGGAGCCTACAGTAGTTCCCGCCAGGTTAAGACTATTTATGAAGTGAATACTCAGCTACGTAGGATGACTCTTGAAACTAGCTTCTGAAAAACTTCTAGCACTTCATGACTGTTCAGGAAAAATAATACGTAATTAGTCGCTGAAGTGAAAGGAGAATGGGATCTCTATTACTTGTCCTCGAGCTGTGGTCCATGGCTTGTTCTAATGATTCTTCTTCACTAGTCTTAAGTCCTTTCTTTCTCCCCTGCCAACTTAAATTTTGAAATTTTTGAAATATTGTTTGTTGGTTATGACCAGACAAGACCGTTTTCTCATGTGGGTCACTGTGAATTCAACTGTTCTCTGAAAGAAGATTCACTAGATTTCCAGGTAATTTCTGTAACATCTTCTCCCCCACCTTGCATGTTGGAACTGTCAAAAAGAAGCCTTTCCAACAGGTACGCACCCTAAAACTATTTTCTGCCACTTACAAGGACAAAGTCTTTTAAAATGACCTTACTGTGTCTCAAGGTATCTGCTTTAAAGGACTGATCTGTTGCGGTAATTCGGGTGCAACAATGTTCTACGTTCCATTAAGGAGAGTGCAAGAGAGTGCTCAAAAATTCATCATTCCAAAAACCAAAAGAGAAAAAAAAAGAAAGATCTGCAATAACTGAAAGGAACAACATGGAACTTTGCTTTCAGACTGCCCGAGGCTGAAAGGAAGGCTATGTATTACAGATAAAATAAGCGCTACACAAAAATAAATAAGCAGGTAAAACTGATATTATAACAAACCATGGAAATAAAGACTGTAACAACTGACGGTAAGAAAGTACCAGAGTACTCCTAGTACAGAAACCAAACTGCAAATCTGTATTTTGCCAGCCATAGATGAGCGTATGGGGGAAGATAACAGACTCTAGCTTAACATAGCAAAATTCTGGGTCACTATGGGATGGATTTAAAATTGGATGGATATACCAGTAAATGACAAATTTGTCCCAGTTTACACTCTGTGAGATGAATCGCCCAATGCTTCTTACAAATGTCCTCATTAGGACCTGCCTAAGAACTTGATAAATAAGATAAGCTGAGATGGAAATGATAACTTCATTAAACATTTCTTTCTCATAAGGAGGAAAAGGACCTTAAATAGTATCCTTTTATTTACTAGAAGGAGACTATGTGGACATAAGTCAATTTTTTAAAAATTACCTATCAATTATTATATAGGGAATAGTGGAATTCCGTGAAATGCTGAAAACGATAAATGAAAAGAATCACCACGCTTTCGTTTTCTATGACTTTAGGACTTCATTTCAGGACTTCCCAGGGGACCTGGGGAAGGGCAGGAGGCGTGCCAGTCCGCCAGCTCGCCAGCACGGCCGCAGGCGGCAGCTCTTAGGGAGACTTGCTCGCCCTCGGAATTACAACAGCAGTCTTCGGATCGCACCTCGTGAGCCCGTCACTGGAAATCCATATTCACGCTACCCCGTGACCTAAACAGCCGCATTTCTGGAGCGTTCTAATTTACTACAGCAGGACCAGTCAAAGTCAGAAACACAGTCTTAGAAGGGCTACTCAGGAAGAAAAATCTATAGTGTTTTGTAAATACATAGTATTTTCCAGTCCTCAAGTACTACTTTACTTGCATAGCGTCTGTGGTGCACCTGCTATGTATCTTACAGGCTCCGTTTTTAGCTGCCATGCGTTCCTTCAATAAAGGTTTTCTTTTACAGAAGTGTACACTCAGAAAAAAAGCAGAGCTATAACAATCATGTCACTGGTCCTACTGTTTACCATTATCTTCAAGGTTTTAGGGTTGATTTACATTGCGTTCCTGCCTATTTGACTTTAATTGTCTGCTTCAAGTTGTCAGGACATAACTATATCTTAGATTTGCATTGCATTAGGGGATCTTTTCCTTTCTCTATTGATCTTGTCTTACGGAGTAATTTAACTCAATTCTAATTTTCTTTTGCATGCGGGGTGCTCTCTATCCAAGGAAGTGAGTTATGTGTATTCAAGTGGTGCATCTTATGAATCTTGTTAAGCTTTACCGCCTTATAGCCCGCACTGATGGAATATTTAATCACAGAAATGAGTTGGCAGATATGATGTACAATACGGTTAAGCCTTGCGGCGTGTGTCTTCACCGGCAATTGAGAAACGGGTGAATTTGCCATTCATCAGTGCCATCCTGACAGCTTTGTATAACCTTCTGTTTTTTTACTTATTTATGAAGATTAAAGGTACTTTAAATCAACAGTTTCTCTGCAAATGTATCATCTTTATTTCAGAAGTGGCCAAATTTTTCATCATTTATTAGGAGCGGAAGGAACTTCTTGCACTGACTATGAAAGAGTTGGTACAATTTTAACATGACAGTGTCGGAGATAATAATTAAACCAAATAACTAGAACTTTGACCATCTTAAAAATCGCATTTCTAATTTTATAATCTTCAAAAGCGCAATTGCTTCTTCTCCAAGTAAGGTGGTGGGGGTGGACACAAAAGGGAAGATACGTCACTATTACGGCATGCAAGAGCCGCATTGCTCTTTTACTGTTTCATTTTCTAATGACTTTAAGAGCTCTGCACAGAGCTCTTTTTAATTTTTTTTTTAACTAAATTGCTTAAAAGAAAGTTTAAATGTCAGAAAAAATTGTCTTTTAGTCTATACAGAAAATATGCATTGATAACACATTTAAAAAAAACCCGACAAAACTGCTTGCGTGTACAAACACAAAAAAATCTGAAATACATGAAGTATCTTGATAGAACTTTCTGCATAGGTGTGGTGGAGTGCACGTCATAATTCATAAAATTAAATTAATACTCTTCTAATGGTAATTAAAGATTCTCATTAAGAAGGGCAAACACCTCCCTTGTGTTGGCAATAAAAATGCACTTGGGACTTTAGGAGGTTATACAAAAAAATCAATAACCTGCCATTTTATAATTAAAAGACAAAATAAATGTTAGGGAAAAGTCCAGTAAATTAGGAAAATTACCTTCAGGAGAGATTGAAAATATTGATTTTAATTTACAAACTATGTGAACTCTTCATGCCCTACTTCATGAGACAATTATAAGTCAGATTGTTAATTCTGCATACGTATTAGAAAATTGATTACTGTACTATGGGAATATTATTATATTTGTCATTAACACAAAGTCATTTATATAAAATGACTAATAACTCTGACTTTCTAATTTATGCAGGTTCAGGGTTGGTTCACTAACTATTCAAACGAGATCAATGTTAAATTCCTGTTTTCAATGTCGGTATACATCAAGGAAGGAAATAAATTCTGCCTACGCTAACTATTGCGATTCCATAAATGCCAAGTTAGTATTTTTATTATACTGTCCCACTTTTACAACACAATACCCTAATTGGAACATTTTTATCTAACTTAGTAGATGGCACTGGATGCATTACAGGGAGCTTTTTATAAATAAATATCCGTTTGCAACAGTAGTCCTATTTAACAATTTTTCTCTCTTGAAGTCCCTTGAACTAACGAAAGTTTCCCAGCTTTGTCTGGTGGAGGTTTGAACATCTCCATGAATGGAGATTCCCCAGCTGCTCTGGGCAACCTCTTCCCATGCTTAAGCACCACCTGTGAAAAATGCTTTCCTAGTATCTGGTCTTCACTTGCTGTAAAGAATGTATTTTACAATTACTTCTTGATTTTCAATCACTTAAGTGTGTGACAATGGATAAATATTTTTGGTTTTTGAAAACATGATTAGGTATTTGTATCCACTATTCACACACCCAGACAACTGAAAAACAGATTCAAATGGAAAACTAACAAATTTCCAGTTTCCCATGAAAGTCAGGGAAGACTGATGCATGATTGTGAACTGAAGAAAGGCAGGCAACTTTACTACCTATTAGAAACATTTGGATTTATAGTGATTGTTTCTGTCTCAGATGTAAATTATTAGCTTTCAAAAAATGGCTTTGTTGGACTTGCTAGTGATTATGTTTATGAGTGGGATTCAAATTCCTCTGAAATCAACTGGGCTTTGGAGTACAACCATGTTTGTTTTCAATACTGTTGCTAAAGCACATTTAGAAACTGTTGCTAGCCATGACTGAGTTCAAGTAGAAAAAGACTATATCTTATTAACCCCAAATTGTAACCAGAGTCAGAATTCGATCTCAGTGAAGGCTCAAAAGATAATATAGACTATAAATAGAGAAATTTTAGAAACTGAAAAACAAATATAAAATATAAAGAAAAGTATTCAAGAAAAATATTACGAACACAGATGTTCTATGTGTGTCTATGTACATGTATATGCATAAAATATATATTTATAGATAGATTTTGTTGGTGTTGCTCACTAGGCTTAACTAATTCTTGGAGGAAAGTGACTGTACTGAAATATAAAATAAAATATAAATAAAATAAAATCTCATGTAAGACTGGGATATTGCAGTACATTTCATGTTATACTATCTACTTTCCAATAAAAAGGCATTCATATATCCTCTATATAAACCTTAGCGTGCCCAGGTAACTGTTAAAATCCCGCATCCCAAATCTGTAAATAACTTGCAGATAATGTGAATCAAACAAAGAAACCAAACATCACACCAAACATATACTCTGTACTTGTGCATGTTTTAAAGAATATTAAGATAAAATATGGCACAGACAACTATAGCATAATCCTTACCTGCATAGAATTCTGGACTATAAACTGCACCAACAACTGGATTCAATTTCCAGCCTGCAGCAAACATAAAAACATAGGTGAGTTAATATTGCAATTAGTGATGATAATACTAACATTTTTTAAATTTTATTTTTGTATAGAGGTACACAGATAAAATGGCTTCAAAAAAAGTCACTTTCATTAAAGTTGTGTAGGCATCTTAGATTACTGATCTTTAAAATCAGACCGAAGTATGGAAATAGGTAATGAAACAAGGCATTCTTTGGACACGTAGCACTGGAGTAAATCATCAGGTGAATTACCTTGGCTGCAATGCACAGTTGCCACGGATTTATTCCCTTAAGTTACGGAATTAAGTCAGAACTAGTTCAGGTATGCCTACATCATGTAGTACCAGAGTAGATCAGTTCTTTTTCATTGCTTTAACTCTCTGGTTACAAGGCAGAGAGGCCAAAACAGTTCATTTGCTGGACATAAATGTTTCTGATAAGCATGCGCTAGCGTAGGTTACAAGGCAATCAAATAATCCGAGCATTTTGATTCTCCTCTGGGAAAAATGAAAGCGTAGGCACCGTATGGAAATGTCCACTGTGACATGAGAGAGATTTGCACACCGTGGGATCCCAGTCAAACGCCAGAGACTTTTTTCCGTTTGCGTTTGTCTATCAGACTGCCTGCGCTGGGACAGGACAATTGCAGGCACGTACCAAGGCGGCGGCACCGCCTGCCCTTCCGGCTGGTAAATGCTGGCACACAGCGCTCCAGAGCAGCCGGCATGGAAGCAAATGCTGCGGTCGCGTTCTGCGAAGCTCTTAAGTGGTACAAACGCAGCCGCTGCCTTTGTCTTAAATGCTCACTGTCCTCCCACAGCTGGCATAAAACCAAAGCACAGAACCCACAGGTATCCTGTGTCGTGTGTTCTGGCCAAACTCCGGATAGCTGCTGTCACGCCCGTACACCCGACGCGGCATTCCCAGGAAAGGCTGGAGCGCGCAGGCTCGCTGCAGGAGCAGGGCCTGTGTTCAAAGCAGGCGTGACGCTGAAGACAGCGCTGCTGAAGGAACTGAAGGGGCAGGGTAAGAGAGCAGCAGCAGCACACACTGGCAGCACATCAGCATCCTCAGCTGGGGTAAAGTGCCAGTTATCATCGTGTTTTGCTCAGCCACAGGTGGATCCACTCCCAGTTAACTCCAAACTCCACAGAACATCCCCCCACCCCGCCTTTTTTAAAGTGGTTGAACAATTAGTTGAACTACTGGGACTGAAAAATTAATTAGGGGTTTTCCAAAATCACTTTTGAATCAGAGGAATGGGAAGCATCATCTGTAAATGGGAATAATGAAATGAAAAAACCCGAGGAAAAGCATCTTTTAAATTCAAGAACTACGGTACTTTAAGCAGATCCTATAAATATGCTGCTAGAAACAAAATATAATCAAGACAGGGACAACAAGGATTTTCAAAATCAGAAGAGCCAAGAATAGAAGAATTTAAATGCAAACCGTAATGAGGCTTGTTTCTGCCTTGGCCATATCACTTAATGCAAAAGCACAGTAGAAGACCATAAAACCATAATGAATTGTAAGACTGAAAAAGCGTAATACAAAAATCTCAATAATAACACAACAGAAAACAATTCCCATCCATTAGAAATACTGCTATCTCTACCTGATGCACAGTAACCATTTACCAGGAATTAACTGCTCAGTAGGGGAGGTGAGGGGTGGTTTTGAGATGCAACTCGTTGGTACGTTCAAGCAGAGAACAGAGCGGCATCGCGTGCAATCTGCTCTGCAGAAGTCATGGCAGTCACTACACGGCCCAAGAAGACAATTATGGAAGCTGAAAAATGGCCAACCAGGAAAGGCTAAAATGACTTTCCTCCTGAAAATATCACAGGATTTTTACCCGGCCCTTCAATTTTATGTACTACAGGATTATATTTAGGAATGTTGTGGTATAACAAATACTCTTAGCCAAATTTTGTGTGCTAGAACTTCACCCAAATTTTGAGACTTTCAGTAAAAGTCTAACTTTTCTATAGCGTAGGGAATATTTAATATTTCAAATTCATTACTTCCTCAAAGGACCACTGATCAACACCATCCAAAATGAAAGATTGGCCTGAATTTCAGATCTGTCAGCTTTTGCTGTCGAAGAAGCTGACAGACACCTCTCAGCTTCTGAGTTACACTAACAGCGCCACAATTTGTCTGAGAGAAAGAAAAAATCTCGGAAGACGCGGATTGCTCTTCACAGCTGAAAGCCACTCTCGTATTTCAGTTCCGTACCTCTCTCACAGTGACGGCTGTCTCATCTAACTTTTTGACGCTTACAGAGGAAATACTTCATTCATCGTGAAAATAACAGTAATTAAACTTAACTTTATCTTGTCAGCTAGCAGTGTGCTGGCCCATTGCTGTGTGGGTTAATCAAGTGTGATAGCGGTTGATGTATCCGAGCGAGAGCTGCCAAGTAACCCTACTTCAGCAGCTGGAGGAGGCAAATGCTCTGCCGTGGGTGTAATTCTGTGCGTTTTTCTTACTGTCACAATATTAATCTCCTCCTCAAGGTGAAACTATACAAGCTCAAAACTTAAAAACCAAACCAGCTCGCTGCCTGCCCTGAAACCCCACCCTGCAGAGTCATCCAAAGAAACGCACGGTCAGCGTGCTACAGGGGAGGCGATAATCACACCGCACAGCCTCACAAGCTGGGGTAGAAAGCGGGGCACAGCACGCAGAGGATTATTTTCACATCGTAGGCCAGACAGGCACCCGTGGCCGGAGGAATGCTTTGGCGGGAAAGCAGCCCGGCAACACCGTTTGCTTTCCTCCTGTTTGCATACAGAGGGAGGAGGGGAGGGGAGGGGGAGGGAAGTTAACTGTGGTAATAGTCACTAGCTGTGATTTTGAATCTACGTTTAGATCAACAGAAGGCTCAAATTCAAGGCACTGCAAGTATAAACGTTAAAACATATTTACCCCTCTGCTGATCGCTGTTTCACGTTCCTCATTCATCACTGCGGTTCTCTGAATCTACTTGCACATAATTCTCTCTTCCCTACAACGCTTGGATGAGCATCCTGAATTGCAATATGGACACCCAAAGAAAGTCTAACTGTGAACAGGATAGGTTGGAACAGCTAAAAATGTCTCGGAGATATTTTTGCCAACAAGTAGAACTCTTGACACTGAATTTATTTGCAAAGAAAAGGCAGTTCTATCTCCAAAGCACATGAGGTGAGCCATCGAAATCATCCTGTCTGATAGCAAACTTGCACAAAAAAAGCTCTCCTAGCGACTGAGCATTTATTAACTGCTCATGTTGGGAATCATCAAAAGTCACTGGAAAGCATACTTATTCCAAAAACCAGCGAGGACACAAAAGCAAACCACTTATTTAAATGAAGCTGCATATATTAAAAAAAAGTCTAGGTTTTTGTGCTCAAAAATGTACTGACTTTTGCAATCATATTTCCAACGTGAGCCCTGTTATCAAACCACCAGCAGTATTCAGGAATGAAAGACAAAACAGTGTACCTTATTTTTAAATTACAATAAATATTAGTGCCTGATGTTTTCATATAATAACAAAATAAACATGTGCCCCAACTACGTTTTGAATACCTGCCAATAACGTGTCAGTCACCACATACTCTTTGAAAAATAAAGCCACGCGTTAAAAAAGCAGTGGTTCTGAAGCGATAGGCATGTGCAAACAAAAAGTTTCTGGCTATCTACGTCAGAAGCATCTTGCAAATGTTAACACGCTCGTAGAAGAACACAGAAAAACGAGCCTAACATTTTAGTTAAAAGATGAGACCTTTACTTTAGACAACAATAATCTTTAATAATCAGCTATAGCAGTGGTTAATTCCTGACAAAATGATAAAGAACTAGAATCATACAATGTCAGGATGACTGATAATACAAGCACTGATTAAACTAAATGAAGCACCTTGCACGTCTCCACTTCATTCCTTGTCACTTGTCATGATTATGCAAAAAGAACATGGTTCTCCTTGTGTGGTTACTTTAGGGGACCTCACACATTAAAAAAAGAAGCAAAAAAAAAATCAAAATGTATGAACTACAAGCAGAGTTTGTCTTGGTAGATACCCATCAAAAGGTGTGCAAAAGAACATCCTACGTGCACCACCTTGGATGTATGGATTCACAAACATAAATGCTCATTTTCATGCACTGAACAGGATGTTTCATAATTTTTGGTGAGATCTACAGTCCAGAACAGGATGGAGAATGACAGACAAAACACTTCAAGCGGGAAACAACAGCACATTTTCATCATTCTAGTCTTGGCTATTAATAAATGATAACGTATGACCTAAGTAATCCTGCAGTGCAGGACACAGAGGTGAAGCTCCTCTAAAACCAGATTCCTAAACATCTCACATCTCTATTTCCAGCATTTCCTTCCTTCAGCACTGGATGTGCGGATATGTAACATGTTATTTGCTAATTAACAGTTTTGTAGCTTTAGGATAATATGAATAAAAAATATACATCTTTGTTTATAACAAAACTACTTTTATCCTTTTATCATTACAATATAGCAGACAAAGTTCACAGTATCATAGGCATATAGTTAATTTAGCTCCTTATTGCAACAAAATCTTGTTATGCGATCCCATCAAGCTTCGTGTCTCTTTTGCTAGATTCACTGAGATGTTTTAAAGCCGGTAAAAATGAAGGAGATTTTCCCATCTGCATCATTTTCAAGTTCCACATTTACAAATAAAATGAGGAAGAAAACGGTTTCTGAGAAAGCATGAGGAATTTCAGACTCTTCTTCTCCAGATCATTTTAACTAGCTCAATTATCACATGTCAAATGAAAACCATCAATATATTTTATTTTTACAGTGGTAGGAAAAAAATACGACTCTCTCATTAAAAAATAAAACCGTTTGCCCTGCGTTTTAGTAAAACCTCACTAATGAGACCTCAGATATAGAATATAAGATCCATTATATTTCAAAATGAAAAGAGTCTAATCTACCTGTGAAAACCTTTACTGATGTACATGCAGATTTCATCTGCTTTCTATTGGATGGGAAAAACTAAATTAAACTGAGAAGCAAATAATTATAGCTACACAGTATAGTAAAACTGGAAAACGTAATTGCAATTAACTTCAATTGACGTATTATTGTTTGATGTTGTTGAGTTAGGAACTTGTCAGAATTCTCTGAACCACCAAATGCAAACAACTCAAGCACACGATCAAACACTGCCAAAGGAAACATTTTTAAAATTTATTGCTTCCAAACCCCTCAAATATCTATGGATTTTTTTTTTTATTATTAACGTACAACATTATCCAAACTTAGGTTGGTATTAAAATGAATTTTTTTTAGATAGCTCAGAATTTAGATTTTTCCAGGGGAAAAAAGCTGGAAGCAGCACCCAATTACAGTTTGCCCTTTACTTCTAACAAATTGTGGAAGGAAGACACAGAAAATTATCTTTGACTAGATGTGTGTCTTGGTACTAAAAAGTATCTCATGCCCGACAGAGACATTTCTTCTTACTGGTCTCCCTACCTCTGTCATCCAAGCAAAACTGAATCCTCCAATTAGTTCATTCGTGGCAACGTTAACACTGCACAAGGCTAGAAGAAAATAACGCTTTCCTATCCGGTATATTTTCCTACACAAAAGCCACTGTGGTTAAATACTCAGACTCCAGTCAGGCAACGTGATGCATGCTATCTACGCCCGCGTGGCTGCGAGGTAGCTGAACGCTACGCAGACAGGGTTTATGCCCAGCCGTACCATGTCTTAGGCCGCCGGACAAAGCCCGAGCCCAAGGAGATGCAGGAGCTGCGGACTACGACACTTCACGAGCAGACGAGTCCACCCATCCAGCAGAAGAGTGAGGTTCCACATGCACGGACATTAAAACAAAGCGCTGAGGTCTCATGCACTTACCATTCGTGTAAGGGTTGACGGTCTTTTTATTTGTCATTACACGTGCTGTTGCATTATTTACCTAAGCACATAGAAGACTGGATTAGAAAGGGCTACAGGGAGGGTCCGTGTTACTATTAAATGCATGCATTATTTCTGCTATTAGTCATGTAAAAATAAAATGCAATTTAATTTATAGAAGGCAACAGGTGCATAACAAAATCATACTATTTTTAATTACATTTACTTTCATAACCATTTTAACTTACAAATCATTTCAATAAAGCAACATCATATCATTTAAACTTTAATAAAAAGACATTAAAAGCAAATTAAAAGGTACTGCATAATTTAAGACTTAAGAGCATGCTTGTATTCCATGATAACACTGATACAATAAATACTCAAAACGGAAAAAAAAGATTATATGAAGGAACATGCAGTGGAGTAGAAGGGAAAGAGACAAGGTACAAGGAAACAAAGAAAATGTCAAAAAAAGGGACAAACGAATTTTAGCAGTGTGCAACATAACCCTTTAGAAGAGAAGTACCATTGGAAAAGCAACATCTAGCATTCAACACTTGGAACAAGAGCCTTTTTCATTGCAAGAATTAACAAAATCATTCAAGCTTTAAAATCACAGCTAACAAAAGGATAAAAAGAGGGTGCATTATTTAACACAATATGGAGTTAACAATCTGAGTAAGATGTGCACGAAGTCATATCCTCAATCCAATCAGTGCCTCCCAGGCTTGCTTAAAACGTACACTCAATTACAGGCGTACCAATATAGAAAAAAATGTAGCATCAAGAAAACTTAATACAACAAGTCAAAAAAATTCACGTGGTATATCAGCGCTAAATACGTGAAACGGCAGATGGACTTCTCCACTTACCATTCAGCACCATCGCCAGCATGGGTATGTATACAGTTACCATGGTTACTGAGAGTTTGGTGAGGGCCCTAAGCGCTACCGTCGAAGGGGGAAAATGAAAAGGCAAAATATGCAACATCTTACTCAAAAGACGACAGCATTTTCAATTGGTATTTTTTTTATTCTAACAAATACGACTGAGGCAGTATTGAAGGGGATCCAGTGGTACCAAAACGCATTCGAGTTGGTTTTCTCAGAGACAGGAATGGCTCAGGCCATCCAGCCAAAGCAGCCTGGTGGTTTCATTAAAAATTGCATGGTAAAATTGTTCGGCCTCTAGTCTGGCTTTGTTTCTTTTTCTTGTACATCTTTTGGATGCTTCTTTCCCAATCTGAATTTTTTGAAACCCACTGTGGATCCCGCATCAACCCTGCAGGAAAAAAAAAAAAAAAAACAAACCAAAACAAAAAAAAAACCAACCTTTCGTTTGTTTTTGTTTTGTCTGTCACACTTTTTTTTTTGTTGTTCTCAATTTCTTAATTTTTTTTTTTTTCTTTTTTTTGTTGGCTGGTTTTTGGAATCTACTGCACCCATTGATTTACAAAACATCCAAAATAATAACTTCAAAATATTAAAGCTTTCATTTTTTTTTTTTCAATTCTGTCATCCACCTTTCAGCAATAATGATAATAATAATAATAATTACAAAAGAAATAATAATAAAAAACCCAAGTAAGGCCAGATTCTCTCTCTTTATATATAAATATATATATAAACAATGGGAAGGGGAAAGGGGAGCACACAGAAGACACCAATGATGCATCTGAAACAACAAATGAGAGTGAAGCAGACATTTATAAAAAAGATGAAAAGGAAAATATTTTGAACATGCACCTCGATTTTACGGCCCTCTACCACGGTGCCGTGTAATTTCTCCCTCGCCCTGTCCGCATCAGCACTATTTTCGAAAGTTACGAAACCAAATCCCTGCATGCAGGAGGGAGAAGGGGGGAAAACAACATGCACATTATTATTTCAGTCAATGACCACTTGTTTGCTTATGTTCTCTCTCTTTAATTTAATATTGTCTTGTCCTTGCTTCATTTCTGTAACATGCAAATTAGAAAAATTATAATTGTATTGAGATGTGCAATAAATAAGCGACAAATGTGAACAAATTTTTTCTGTCATCAGTTAGATAATACCCTCTGAGAAAGTCAAAGAATGATACCAAAAATACCTTTCTACATGTCACTACAGAGGAAAATAAATCTAACAATAAGAAAATGAAACCAAAATAAATTACAGTGTCTTCACATAGAAAAAAATGAACTAATGAGAAAAGAAAATGAACCACATTTTAATGACATGCAGATATCTCAACGAAATAAAAAACGTGTGCACAAAATTCAACACTGAATGTCAATATACTCTAAAACATTGCCTACTTAATCATGCTGCTGTGATCGTAAGAAACATTGTTCCCATGCAACACTAGGGTAACTTAAACTTTTGTCAAACTACACAGCCTTTACTTATTGTTTCATAAAGGAAAAAAAGAAAAGAAAACCACCAACAAAACAAAAGTACTTTTAGAACAAAGTATAAACTTTCTTGTATTAACAGATCAAAGAAAATCACATGATGTGAATAGAAAAAGAAACTCTGATAAAGGAATAAAAATGCAAACGTTTTGAATAAGTTTAACTGGTTCATTTACTATTTATGTAAATTGCTTTCCACATATAGAACATGCAACTGGTAAAACTCCAGAATCCCGCGTTAGGGGGACAGGAGAAGACTCGACAAATATGAAATTCTGCTTATGACAAATGCTTTGCTGTATAATATTAGGCTAAACAAACACTTCCAATCCTACTAAAATTCTTTTTATTGTGCCAAGTTAAACACTGTTTGCAACGGTAAATACTTTTGAAAAAATCAGACATCGGAAACCATTTTAGAAACATACACCAACCCTTTGAAGCGATTCTTACGTCAGCACTACAATGCCTTAGCGTGCCTTCCCAAAGCTAGCGAGCGGGTCAGCTGCTACGCCCCTGGTGTTTCACAACAAGGCTCGTTTGCACGTTATACACGGTCGCTTTGTACGTAGGCATTGCTGCACGGATTTGAAGTCCTGCTACAACATTTTCTTTACTGTTACTTTAGCTTGAACTAGGAGTTAAGGCTTTCCTCCGTTCTGTCCCTCAGCAATAAGCCGGCCAGCCTGTCTCCTCATTCTCCACTCCACTCGCTAAGTTCTGTGGTCGGTATTCACCCACTGACCCTCTGCAGTTCTGCCTATTACGTACGTAGGGATGGATTGGTTTTTTCTTTTTTTTTTTTTTTTTAAAAAAGGAGCAAAAAAAAAAGGAAGGGAAGATATTTATACATTTATTTATACAAAGAGGAGACCAAACATGAAACTAGGGCAAAACTGACACCAAGCATTGAGAAAAACAATGGGTATGAACTACAAAACTAATTAATCGACAATCAATTAAAAAAGTTAAGAAACTATCAGGATCGTTATAGGGGTTATTTGGGTTATTTTACCTACTCAAAGAACACATTTATTTCTGCTAGTTTATAACACAGAAGGTGACATTTCTATACAGTAGCTGTTTATGCTCCCTTCTCTTCGAAGCAGCACAAACACACTGGCTGTTGCTCTTTTTTCCTTCTCTTTGAAACCCCGCTGAAGCTGAGCTCCCAAGTGCTCTGTCAGCAGCTCCACTTCCAGCTGAAGCCATTCTCAAAACACTTGATTCCACACATTTTCGCCACTCTGCCCTCCACCATTTTAGCACAAAGCCACGACCTCGCTTGTCACAAGACGCTGAGGATGTAACTCTCTTTTCCCCAAAGCACCAGGAGTGCTGAGAGAAAGTAAATCCCCCTCCTCGGTACTAATCCCTATCTTTTAGGTGCCTGCATAGGCTTTTCTTATACCCAAACCCACCCTCGACTTTAAACTTTTATTTCTTCTTCAACTGCTTCCTCCCATCTTGTAAAAGCCCTGTAAAAAACAGCACATAATTTAAGATGCCATTAAGAAAATTTCACAGCAGAAACCATCGCTGAAGCCCTCACTCCATCGAGCCCGGCTCCACGCAACAGCACAAATTCCCCCGTTCTGCTCGCTCGCCCCTCTCCTCCTCGCTGAACACCTGCCCCTTCTCTGAACTGCAAACATTTCGTGGGAGTGTTTAGTCACAATTTTGAACCGGTCGTCTTAGCTCACAGCAGTACCAGTTAATTTTTTTCAAACAACAAAAGCGAAAGATAAAAACCTAATTATATTAAAAAATTAGAAAAAGATATAAAGTGGAGCCACAAGCCAAGGTAAGACAGGAACTTCAAAGATTCTGAAAAGAATACTCATTGTAATTTTTTAATTTCTTACATCGTACTTATTCTCAGAATTAACACTATTTAAACTAAGCTCTTATTACTTATGCAAATCCTTAATTTTAACTAGCTGACACAGAAACTCAATCACAGAACATAGAGTCAGTCATCGCACATTCAAACATCTACACAAACACGTTAACATTAATTTTATGTGCAGCTGATTCAACAGTTACTTTAGCTTAGCGTACTATGTGTTTTATTAACCGGTAATGTCAATTTCTGCATTTTATTTCTAAAGTCTGCCAAATGACTTAATAACGGCCAAGTTAGTATGCGAGAAGGTTCTCGTTTAATTTGGGAGGTGCTTTGGAGCTCTTCTTATTTGAAGAAATATGTTAATATAATATATACTAGATATATATTAATACATATACACAAAAATGGATTTATGAAAGTATGTATGTAGTATACAGCTGTATAGAGCATTAATTTACAACTGTAAAAAAAACAGTACTTGTTGACGTTCCTGTACGTTTGCAGCCTTGGAGCCGTGGCCGAGCCAAGAGCCAGTCGCAGCTCCAGAGAGCGCTTCGGCGTCAAAGCAGCAGAGCGGCGTTAAAGCGTGCACAGGAAGGGAAGCTGCAGCTCCCACCGCCTCCCAGGGTGAGTGGCGGACGCAGAGAGGTAAGTGACCAGCAGCTTTTAACGTTACTTTAATCAGCAGCTTCGAGAACTGGCCAAGGGAAGCCTCATTTATTTAACACAGGTTGTAAGAAAGATCTACACCAAAATAATCCTGAAATTCTTGCAATTCTTGTAAAAAGAAGAGTTTCAAAAGTCATCAGTGTTGCCATACAATTCTAGCAAAGTTATCTTTATTATTATTACTATGCCCCCAAACAAACAGAAATTTGTAGTATGAAACTCGTATTATTTTAGGGTGTCTTTTATGGAGAGACTCCCTTCTGCAAAATTATCTTCTACTTTATGGTGGTGCTGCAGTGTTGTGTTTTTTGAATATGCAATTCCATTTTTCTTAACTATTATGGTATGAAAACAAGTTTACTTCTGCTGTTTTTGCAAAATCTTTTTGAGCATTAGTTATTGGCATAAAAAGAAATAAACAAAAATAGAAACAAAATAATTTTTAGCAATTCTTGTATGCCAAACTGCAGCTAGAAACAAATTTGAACTTTGATCCTGCAAACTTTTTTACCTGTACTCAGTTTGAGACACTTAGTAGTCCTTGCAGTGTCAGTGGGATTTTATGAAAACATAGATAAGCACTGCCAGGAATGGGACTTTACTCTGCTGCATCTTAAATCCTACAGAATGGACATGAAATGATCAGATTAAAAAAAAGAAATAAAATCAAATTTAAAAAAAGGGTTCCTCTTATTCCTAATCCTGTTTTTTAACTTTTTTTTAATTGAGAGAATTGAAGGGTACTTCTGCAAATCAAAATACTTGTAGCTATACCCGAGATCACTCTAAGCAAGATGAGAAGCAGCGTACATAAGCGATGAGATGCACCACAGAACTGCTTTAAGTATCTTCAGCCGCTTACTCGGGGCCAGCTTGGATGCACTCCCTTTCTAGGAGCTTGGTTTTAGCACAAGGTGCTGGGATGTTTTCACTACTGCAAGATCACTATTGAAAAACCTCCATTCCGAAATACCTCCTCACCTCACCCCCCAAATATTTTACAAAAGCTTTATACTTATGCAGCCCGATGCAGACGTGGTGGTGAAAAGTCCTACCTGTGTAAGGTTTAATGGCTAAACAAACGTGTAAGCCACCACCACGACGTGTGTACTCCATGTGTTCTACTCCATCTTCAACAGAACCAATCCAAGGTGGCAAGTGTGGGATGTCTTTTGAAATTTATTATACTACCCAGCAGGAGCAGGTTCTGGACAGTCAACATCTTTTGCAAACACTATTGAACAGCCATAATTTAATGATAATAAATTTCAGCCGGAGTAGGAGATTCTAAGCCATTCTAATTCCATACATTTTGGTTGTTTACTGAAAAAGTGGTAAATGTTCCAATTGGGTTTGGGCTAGCAGGCAAGGGTACTAATTAATGAATGTCAGAATAATTTTGCAATATAAACCAGGACATTTCAGCTATTTTATTTTTTTTTTAAAAAAAGGTGATAGCTTTAAGTTTAGAATATAAATACAAACACATTAAGGGAAAAATTCACAGAATTAAAATATATCTGATTTAAGGGAGATTTTATGATATATCTGATTCTTAAAAAACGACAGATTACAGTGTGTCTGTAACATGAAAAGGGTTCCATTGCCAATAATAAATCCTATATGAGAGTTACGGGAAGACCGAAACACTGGCGGATAAACATTCTAGTGTGTGACATGGCAGGAAAAGGAAAGAGATATCATGCACGTGACATAGACATAAACCCTTGTAACGCAGGTGATACCAGAGGTGAAGCATACTGGGCTACAGTTTCGCACCAGGTAACGGTGCTAGTGCAGTCATAGCCATTCCGTCTTGCTTTATTTCTTAAATATTGAATAAATTGAAGTATGCATTTAAGGCAAAGTAATTTCCAGAAAAAAATTAAATGTTTGCAATACAATAAGAACTCTTTTAATAAAATAAATATTAAAATAGATTGTTTTCAAAGGGTTGGTGTACTGAAGCTTTAACTAAAGAGGAAAACATCTGCACTTAGATAATCTGGAACAATCACATATTTTCTCAGCTAATTACTAAAGAGGATAGTTATTAGGTATCATTATCATCTTTCATTTCAATAGGGGAAAAAAATACCTATACTAATACAAACCTGCCTACAAATATCTCTAAGTATGGACTCATCTTATAAAATAAACAAGATAATTACCATTGAAGAATAAAGACAGCAGAAATCAACGTTCCCATAAAACAGATGACAGTTTGGAGTAGCTAAAATTACCCCCTTTAAAAGATATAAAATGAGTCCAATGATTTTCATGCTGCTTAGGAAACTGAATGACAGCTCAGGAGATGTTTTTACTAACATGGAATTTCAGACATTATTTTTTACAGCAGTGCAGTTGTTTCCTTTTACTCATATAAATAGTTTAAACAAATTTAAAAATTCCATGGGTGAATTAAACTGCTTACCTTTGAGCCTCGCTCATTAAAAATAATTTCAACATCTAAGATTTTACCAAATTGCTGCAAAGAAATAGAAAAGTTACATGAAAATAAGATAACTTCAACACTTCTATCATATACAGTACAAATGTCTGTTTCAGAAAATGGTGCACCACATAAAAAAATAAAGAATATAAAATCAAAGATAGTCAAGCACCAAAAAAGACACACTGAAGAGAAGCCAGATCGATATCGCAACTAAATCGTACGTATCATTCCACTTGTCACTGTCATTCCACATATGCATTTATGAACTTTAAGTTCAATGAAACCACCTGACAAAGAAAATCATCATTAAACTGTGATCACAGTGAAGTGAAAGTCCCAAATTCCTTTTTTTTATATTTTGCCTTTGCGCACAGTAGGTTACTTCCTTGTCATCTATCCGGTCCGGCTGCCGTCACCCTTTTTTTCACATGTAATACGCTACCGGGTTACTTTGCTTGGAGTGTAACCACCATCACTAACAAGACAGGACTAACAGCTGCGGGAACATTGCCGCCCTCTGGTCATCCTGCCCTCGGAAGAACCTTTGCTTCAGAAGACTTTTTGCAGCTGCTTTCCAGGACAGGTAAAGGAGTTTGGTTACTTCTGCTTTACAGGAACGAGATTAAACCGGCTGGGAGTTTTGTTGTTGGCTTTAAGGAGGGAGGATTTCCCTCCGCCCTTGCTGAAAAGGGATAACCATTACTCCCTAAGCAATTCTTGTCTTCCTAGAGTATAATTTGGAAAACTAGAATGGATACTTACTTGTTGGGGATTTTTCCCCGCTTAGAATTGCACTTTTATTATAGTATTAGTAGTACCTGTCATTACTATTGACCTTACAGTAGCACTCACAATCATCTCGGCATTGTTCACACACACAAAACTTGACCACAGTTGCTATCCCAAAGAAAAGGCTCTATTAGACTTGTCTTAGTAAGACAATAAATGTTTGACTCGGGCAGCGTTTAGTTAGAACACTTTCTGGTATGACACATTTTGTGATGTGCCACTGTAGTGTATCGGTGGGTCATTTCTGTTATTGCGTAAGCCATTAACATGCAGCATGGATCAGTGTGAACACTGATAAGTGACACGACATATTAAACACAAAGGCAGAAATTAGAGGCAGGCAAATGAAGAGTAATCTAACAAGAGTCCAAGGAACTGCAGAAACGAGCCTATACTCCAGTCGTTTAAGATATGACAATTACAGGCCAGAAAGGACAGTATTCCTTCTCTAGCTTATTAAAGGGTTTCAACGTGGCTACGAAAAATCAACCATCATTTGTTATCCCTTGGCTTCTTTTATGTTCTTGCATTCACCATATAATTAATGTCTCTTTAGCCTATAAGCAGACATTGACTTCATGTTTAAACAATCCTCCTCTGCTGTATTTATGTCCATGTAAAAAGATCATCTGCTATATGTATAACGTGGTTATGATGCAGCGTTACCATATTTCATATCAGATATTTCAACTCACACTTGCAGAAATTTCATTTTTCTATCAATTCAGAAGCTAAAAGTTTACTGCTACCAAGTCATTCTAAAGCTGGGAAACTCTCGCCGTTCTCCAGTGTTAGTCTTTTGAGACCTAAGACTTAGAAATATTGAAAAGAAATGTAGTTTTTATTCACTTATAAATTACTACAATCCCTCAAAAAAAAAATCCTTTCATTTAATGTACTTTCAAATAAAATCCATCTATTTTAAGTGGTTTGTTTAATTTAAATAAATTTGCATATTTTTTCTCTAGAGGGTTAATTATTATGCCTTCTGTTATTTTGCTGATGAGCTGTAACCTGCGTTTAGGGGAGGTTACTTGTAGCAAGTCAGATTTGGCAAAACAGTCGCTCTCATTTCCCACTACTACACCAGGATTCTTTTTCGAGTGACTGTTTCCTTCACTTCATAGACATAAATACTGAAAAACACAATGTCTTAACTCACATGCAAAGACATTAGAAGAACTTAAAAATCTGAACTGAACATGATAGATGGAGAGAAGTATAGTGCCGTGATGCTGCACTGTATAACAAACTGTCACGCAGAAGGGAATTAAGTTTTAGTGAGTCAGAGGCAAGAAAGCAAGAGGGACACAAATACTTAAGAGTACTAACTTGGAAAAGGAAAAGCTGGGTTCTAATAGCTGATCAGGTACTATTTCTAGATTTTATTTAGTGACATTTCAGAATAAATGTAAGAGTTCTTGGAGCAGGGAGAAGAAACCTGGGCTAACCTCTCCTGGTTATGAGCCTAGAATTGATGGCACGTATGAAACGTGTGAAACAGCCAGTGCACTTGAAGGTACCTAATAGCCTGGGCAAAAGGAAAAATTGAGAGATTTATAGAAAAAAACTAGCAAAAACTTTAGAAGCTTAGAGCTGCGATGCCTGTGGGGACAGGTGAGGATTCCTACTCCTGGACTTCCTGCTTAAATTCAGCTGATGTCTGTCTTCTACACGTTTGGGTCCCTTGCTCGTGAGGTCAAGTATTGACTATTTTACATCACGCTCTCCAAAATCAATAAATACAGGCATATAAATCCAGATGTGTACAGCAGGAACATATACGCGTTCTATATTTTAAGCCAATGTAGATAGCTTTTTTGGAATATAATACAAAACAATGCGATACATAGAATATACCCATCTGTATCACATACAGTAGACTCAGTAGAATTTAAATTCCCAGTTGTTACCGGCAAATCAGATGTTTGTTTATAAATAAAAGAAAAAAGAATATTTACTGAAAATGGTTAAACAGCCCAAATCAGAGACAGTGTTCTCACAGTTGCCTATAATATAAAATACCGATTGCAATGCAAATATAAAAAAGCATAAATAAAGCATGAGTACTTACACCAAACATTTGTCTAAGATCTGGATCCCGGAATCTGAATGGTATATTTGAGACGTGAAGCCGTTTTGGCTGTGATTTGTTTTCTGTGTTTTCAGAAGATTGTGTCTGTTGCTGGCCATCGGTCTGTGCTGCATCATCTGTCTGCTAAAAGGGTAAAGCAAAATAAAGCAAAGCACACTGTAAGTATTTCTGCCATTTTTAATATAAAGTGGTGGGCTTAAATTCTCAAAAAAAATTACCAAAAAGGAGTTAAATCTGCTCAAAGGTACTGAAGAATATCAGAAGTTGAAATACAGGAAAATCAAATCCATTTCTGTGTCTGTCTCAACAGTATACATTTTTAGTGATATTTTTAATACGTATTTGGAATAAACTGGCAAATAGGAAGATTATTATTTGTTGATTTTCTTAGCTATTTTTAAATTATTAATAAACATGTCTCCCTATATTATAAGGCTGCTAAAACCCCTTTAACCTCATCAGTGTTTGCCAATGGGAGAAACTGAATCTCCATGTCCAAATAAGAGCCTACTTCCAAATAAGATTAGTACTTTCATTCAGAGGCCACCGGGGCTTCTACGCAGGAGGCAGGTAACACATCACCTCCTCGTTGCCATTTCATAAGCAGTACTAATGGGCACTAGAGGGTCATTTTGTCTAGATAAATGGTCACCATTATGGAAAAGGCCTTGAGTTGTGAAAGGGAACAGAAGTATAATCAGTGGTGAAGGTTGCCTGACATGAAACTGAGACCCAGAAACAAAGTTTTACAGGTTTTCTTTCTTACCAAAGTAAGATCGTATCGTGGTAATTCTTATACGGATACTGTTCCCTAGTTTTAAAATGCTGTTTTATAGTTGAAGGACATTGTTGTGTATTCCAATCTAACAAACAAACAGAATTATAAACCCCTAGAGAGCTTAGGAAAAAACACCATGTCCTTCATCCAAAAAGGAAAACTAACCAATGCTGGTCTATCAGTACAGTATAGAAATGTATAGTCTCTGTTCTTTAACTGTATCACACAGCGCCTAATTGACCACTGCATATACAGCACACATTCACTGGAAAAAGGTTTTCCATAGGTACGTAAAAATGGCAGTTATTTTCTTTTGCACTGGTAGAGGGGATAGAGGGCAGAAAAGAGGAGGAAAGAAAATAGTTGAATGAATCTACAAGGATGATCTTGCAACTGTTACTCTATTTTCTCTGTTCTTCCTCTTCCTTCTGACCGTATTCATCTTCCAAATATTTTTTTCTTGTATTCTAATGTTACAGTTCAGTTTGTCTTTCTGACTTTTTTCATTTAAAAAAAAAAAATTAGGAATCTCCCATTTCCTACTAGTATCAAATTTCTTTTAAGAGACAATAGTTTAAGCAAAATAAAAATAGTTAAAGAAAATAAACCTTACCACATGCTTTTAGTACCAATAAGCCTGTTAAGGAGGAAGGAAAAGAACTCAAACAGAATGCATCATTTACATCAGCAATAACTACATATAAATTTAATTCTAGAGAGTTAAATTCAACATCATCTTCCCCAGTAAATGCAAATGTTCTCAAATTCAAAGTACAAACATCTACAATTTCCTGTATTGCCTATACTTCTGTGCTAAGAACACTTTACTAATAAAGGTCCTTATCATTTCTGCAGAAGCATCAGTTCATCGGCAGTGTCGACATTTCATGGGATATGATGACACTCACACACAAATACCAACGTTTGTGTGCGCTAAAGAAGGATTTTCAAATGATCCAAACAAGGAACTGGGAACAGCTCAAGTGTAAACCTGAAACTGAGTCAGTGCCACCACATCTCATCATCTGCGACTCCCCGAACTCACAGGCAGGGTCCCACAAACTAAACAGTTCATCTTTACAAATTTCTAGTGATTTAAATACTAAACAAGGTATATAGCTGTTTAGAGACAAAAACATGGTCCATGCTAATCTCTTGCCATCTAAAACCAACTCAAAAATTCAAAATTTAGATTTTAGGCAACTGTTCTATCCATAGACACCATAGAGATTACTTTCTACCTTCAGGCCTTGAAAGGAGAGAAATAAGAAGGAAGTTTGGCATATGAGAGCAGGTGGGGGATAAGGGACGGAAACTCTTGAAATACAACACTCCAGAAGAATTTAAGGTCAATTAGATTAATCTGAAGAGAATCAAAGAATTCAGAAGGTGCTGTTTAGCTTCAGGAACAAAGGGTGCCCCAGAAAGAAATTATATTATCAGCCTACTGCATAAATGCAAATTGTAAAAAGTAATTTCTGTTCATTGTTTTAATATAAATGATGAGAAACAAAGAGTAGGAGGGTTGAACCGTGCACTATTAGCATACCAAAACATTAGGAGCAACGTCCGTGCCAAGAAGCTGAACAGATATGTTGCCAACAAAAGCCAGCGAGGTTTCTGAAGACGATGCTAAAATGAAGGAGCTACAAATTACAGGTGAAGGGGGTAAATCCAGATACTGTTATTTTCTGGGTATTTCTTTTTGATTTTACCACTTTTGTTCACAGAAGCCTGAAATTTGCAGTTTCAGCAAAGAATGTCTCAGAGTTTGGGCAGCGAGGACTGAAAACCAGAAACTTCAGAAAGTCACTATCATCAACGATTCATACCTGTAACTGCCCTTAAAGAAGCCTGGGGCAGAATTAACAGAGCTAAACCATTTAAAGTGTATTGAAAGGTTTGACAATATAACAGTATCTTTACAAAGCATATTATCATCCAGAAATCTATGGATGTGGCTAGGAGATCTGGAGAAGGATAACTGCAAATTGAAATTGGAATGTGCAGCTTATACAAGAATTTCTGAGTAACACCAAGGAGGTAAAAAATACACATGGGACAGAGGACAGGCTGGATTTTGCAAAATCCCAGAAAGGAAAGTTTCAAAGCCCTGGGGACTCAAAGAGCTAGAATGCAATTTACCTTACACATAAATAATACATTTCAGGTGAATATTTTCATTGCTAGAGGATCTAAGGACTGGTGTTTGATATTTCTTTAAAAATTAATTGAAGTTAGTATATGACATTAGCCTTGCTACATCCTTGTAGTCTTGTATGCAATCAGTACAAGTCCTGATCCGTCATGGGTTTGGTCTCTTTCAATATCCTCTCCTGACTCAATCGAGCAAATTAGTGTGCTTTTTGCAAAACAAATAAATAAATAACCCCCCTAAGCCTTATCATTAAACAGAAATTACATAAAAGGGAGTACAGTCTGTGTGGTTTTTCACATATGACCTGGTTTTTTGAGTACAAAGGTGTATCAGAGTTACCTTCACATATCCAAAAGTCATGAATTTAACGTTGTGAAGGGATCACAATTCATAAACCAACTATTCAACACATTTTACTACTGGAACTATCTGCTATCTGGTGGTCCTCGCTTTCCCTTGTGTGTGTACTGGGGTTTTTTCCTATAGAAGATGGCAATGTAAAGTCATATACAACTTGTAATCCATGATGATCTTTTTTTGAAACTGCTCTCTAACCAGTGATTTTTCATGCTGTATTTGTGCAGTTTGTTATTGCTGTGTAAACACCTTGTATTTGATGTTTTTGAATAACATCTTATTTTTCCAGATGATACCTACAATTTATCGAGATTATTTTGAATTCTAATCCTGTCCTGCAATGTACTTGCAGTCCTTCCCAGCTTGGTATTGTTGCAAATTTAATAAGTATACACTCTATTCCATCATTCAGACCATTAATGAAAACACTGAAAAACACTGAGTCACCACAAATCCCTGCAGAACTCCTTCTAATAAATCTTCACATTTTGATAGTGAGCTACTTTAAACACAGTTTCTAGTTTTCCACCCACCCTATTGTAGTTGCATGTTTACCATATTTTCCAGCTTGCTTAAAAGAATGTCTTGTGTGAAAGCATCAAAGCCTTATGAAAAGCAAAATATAACATCCAAGGCTTTTCCCTTGTCCACAAGGCGGCCGTAGAAGTAAAAGACTGTAACTTTTTGACAAATCCGTGCTGACAGCTGCTATTCTTGTACTTTCAGGTGTTAGAAAAGCAGTGTGCATGTACTTGTTCCAGTATTTTCCCAGGACAAACTGATGACCGCACATCCCTTTAGCCTATGTAACCAACACTTCTCTCTTCCTCCTCTTTAAGAACCGGCATTGTGTCTACTCTACTCCAGTTCTTCAGTATCTCTGCTCATTCTCCACAAGGTAACAGAGACAGACACTAATGGCTCCAAAATATTATCAGTTTAATCTTGAAATACCTTGGAATGGAGCTGATTAGAAACAGTTAATTCAAAAAAAAAAAAAACCAAACACCCACCAAAAAAAACCCCACCACACCTAACTTAGCTGAATATTCTTTAACTGGTTTCTTCCCTCTTTGAGACTGACAACTTTTTCTAACAGCTGGGACATAATCACCCGGCTGAGGCTGACTTCTACAGCGAGGAATCATGCAAAGGGGAAAGGTTCTCTTCCCCTTCTTCCCAAGATTGCATTTCATAGTCAACTCTCAAAGATTCTCTCTAGCCTGGCATTAACTATCAGTTTCTCTATCTTAGCTCGAATTCCCTTTGGAAGAACCTCTCTCCTGGCTGCCATTCGTACATTCGGTCGCAGAGCTTGCCACCGGCACATTCCAACAGCAATCTCAATCGACAGTCTGGCTGCAGGAAGCACCAAATCACCCAAAATGTCTATTCTTCACGAGTCTAGCACTGTACCTCCGGCTGCCTACTGAAGATCTCATCCGCTGAATCTCACCCGCTGGATGTCTGTGATAATTTTCGGAACAAAGAGGTCCTTTTTCCCTCTAATAGCTATCCCAAGGCCTTTAAGGGTGTCTCTCCTTCTACAATTGTGACCTTGGATAAGACACTCCCTTAAATTACAAAGGAACAATTCCTTTCTTGTCTGCTCTTCCTAATCAAGATTCACAACTTTATTTTCAACAGCATAAAGTTTTTGCAGGTATGTATCTTCAATACAATTTTGATTGTCCAAAAAATATCCAGTGTGTGACCGTTCAAGTAACTTTAAAAGAAGCTGGTTTTCTAAACACGTAAACCAAGAAGTAAAGCTACGAATGCACTAGGGGCTGAAAGCACTGGTAATACAGACCCTCGGTGCTGCAAGAAATCAATGGTAACTGCAGGTTCTCAGCACCCTTGAAAATTACTTCAGATTGGCTTTTTTCCTATGCATGTCAGTCAGCACTGTATCAGGTTAGTTGGTAGCTCTGAGGTTTAAGATGTCATTTGTCATCTTCACAGAAAGGTCATTTCCACCGATTTTCTACATGACTTTTTTTCTGGTTCCACTGAGAATGTATTTCTAATTTAAAAACCCTAATAAACAGCTACATATTTTAGCAGATTATTGATGAGTATTGCCTGGAGGGAATCACAGGATGAAAACTTTGGCATCCTATTGACTGTAAAATGACAGACACTGCTACAAAAATCTTATTTATGAAAAAAATATTTGCTATGGATATTTATTAATACACAATTGCAAGTCTCCAGCACCATTTTATGTCATAAATGTTAAAATAAATTGCTGAAACTTGAATCCTTTAACGCCTGTTGATTGCATTTGCAGGCACTTCATACAGAATTGAGATGCTCAATTTTCCATAATAATTTCTAACTCAATCGATATATATGAGCTAAACAAGTTTAATCTCGGTGAAATTTAATTTAGGTATGGACAACGTTCAGAGAAAATCATGTGAGGCATGCCTACATCTCTACCCAGAAATATGTCTTCATATGTCAATTTTAATTTATCATTTCAGAGCATAAATATTCCTCTCTATCTTAAGACCCTGTGTCATGCTATTATTATTCTTTGATAGTTCTCTTTATAGTTCATTTTTCTCTTGACCTTTGTCCAAGCTTATGCAATAGATACATATCTTCATTTTAATAAAACTTATGTTTTGATTGTTATCGTCTCATAAATATTGAGGAGAAACTATTTAACACAAAAAATGTGCATATATATCTATCCCCTCAGAGAAGCAAACATCGTGAAACCAACTTCTTGAGCTAGCCAGTTTAATTGAAATAGATATGCTCATAATACTGCCTAAGTATAGAATCACATTAATATTTATCACTGAAATGATCAAATCAGCTGCCAGAAGTGTGTAGAGGTGTAAATGATAACAACAAATATTTTAAGAAAACTAGCACTAAAATCAGATGCCCTTGTATATGATGTTTCATTACAATATCTGAAGTAATTCTCTGCCAGTTCGAAATATACTCAGGAAAAAATGACACAGAAAACAAAATCCTTCACTAGTCTGCATTCAGAAAACATTGTTACCGAAGCTAATGCAAGTTATATCTGATATAAAACCTTTCTTTGAGTCTCCGTTGTCTTCAATATTTATACATATTGTACAGGAATTTGTTTTTGCTGATTTGCTCTTCTCTCTCTCTCAGTATATCCTGGGCTGTCGTACCCCTTGCCCCTTCTGGTCAAATCACCCAGACCGCTTTCTGGTTCCTATTCCACCACATATTTGCAATTACAAAATATGAAAGAATCTTAATATACGGTAGTCTTAAAACTTATAATGCAAGTTATACATACAGAACACAAACAGAAGCCCAAATTCTCACATACACAGAAAGAGAGATGAACTCCCTTTACTTCAGTGAGCTACTGAAGGCTTAGGTGTTAGAATAAATTAAAATTGAAACCATTCTTATAGGTAAGCAAACACAAATCAAAGAAGGTGTTTCCGAAAATGATTGTCTATTTCATATAAGACACTTTCAGTATAAATATGTGGTATGCTTTTTAACCAAATCCATCATCAGGACAGTTAAAATAAAATCTATTGTTTGGTAAAGAAATTCTGTGTCTTTACCAAAATACTAATTTTTTGTCTCTAACTCAGTTCTAGAAACAGAAATCTTCTATTCTTTAAAAGACTTTACTCAAGTTCTTAAAAGACTTGACACTGAAGTCAATTTCTTAAAATCAATTAAAACAAAACATAGTTATTTTGGACAGCCTAGTTTTTCCACAACTGTCACTTTTACCAGTTTTTCTGTTTTCACTGGGAGGAGGTGAAATGCAATGAAAAATGAGGAGTGCCAGTTATACTGCAAGTTTTTAGAAGTTTCATGGTTGAAAAAGTTCCTTCTAACGACTGGCAACAGGCATGCATGATTCTTAATAAAATCTGGTTTGCAGGGATTGCGCAAGTGCAGGTAGTGGCCCGCGCTGTCCTCCCGAAGCACCTCGCAAGAGTAGATCTAGTCCTTTAATTGCTGCTGCTCCTTTGGGGCAAGTGAACCACGAAGAGTCTTAGATCAATCCACCTCACAACCAAAGAACACACAATCCAGTGTGCTGCCTCAGGATCGACCTGCACTACAAATTTCTGATATCAGAAGAAACCCCCATAATTCACCAAAGAGTAGTAATTTAACTGAAAAGAACCATTTTCTAAAACATTTCAACAAATAATTTTTTTGGTTTCGCTTTCTAGCTTTTTCCCACGAATTTTAAAAATTTATAAAACTGAAGAAAACTGCTACTCAAGATGTTCTTCTGGATAAAATAAATTTTAAAATTTCCTATTTGGAGAAAATATTATCTCCCCTCGCCTTTTTTTAAGACCTCACTAATGCAAATTTGCAATACATTTCACCCAGAAATACATACTTGGGGGGGAGGGAGGGGGACGTATGCTTTAAAACCTTCATCCAGCTCCAATACAAAGCCATTCCTAGGTTACTCCTGACTGGACACAAGTGTCATCTCCCGTCCTTAGCACTTGTGGCAAAGGCACTGCATGCAATAAAACAGAAGGTTCAGTGAACCTGAAATCTGTACTTTTTGTACACCATTTGCGCAGGAAAACCAATTCCATTCTCCTTCCCAGCAAATACAGATTTTCTATATCCCTTTGCTTCTATTACTGAAGACAGTCAGTCCTATAATGTTTCTTTGGACTTGTGAGTCTTGTTACACTTTCCCTTCATTCTTTTTCATTGACTAATCTCTTTCATTTTCTACAAAACAATGGTGGGGTAGACAAAATCTTTCACCCTCAAACCCTGTTTTAAATGTGATGAAATGCTGTCACAGAAGAGCTGTTTGCATGCCACTACAAAAAGAACGCCGTCCTCAGTCTCAGCTTTTAAAGAGTAAATGGAACATAAGCAGTAGAATGCCTAAAACTGAACTAAGCCCATCAGCTCTTCCTGGACAAACTGAAAATATGTTGTATTAGCATAACTTGAAAAAGCTTTACCAAGTCTTGATCATTCCTCAATAATCTGTAAACAAATACAAATTGGTTGCTTTTTTTTTTTAAACCCACACCGAGTCCAGAGGAAGAACAGCATAATTCTAGTAGGAATAACCTGTAAAATATTTACAGAAAGAAAAAGAGAAGAAAAGCAATAGATTATTTTTTAAAATGTACTCAACAGCGAACTTAGGTGCTACTCTGAGTTTCTCGTGTATACATACCCGCATAACGGTAAAGCTCTTCAGAACCGTAAATTTAAAAAAAAATTGCTCATTAAATTAAAAAAAAATTGCTCAAAACAGCACCTGTTTTTTCCTGCTGCACCAATCAAGTTATTTCTCAGAGAGAAAGAGCTTGTGAATGTCTTCTAGGCATTATTTGATTAAGTTGACAATATTATGTGAGCAATGGTTGAGTACCCACTGTGCTGTACTTTTGACCAAATTGATTTGTGTAATGAACACTTGCTCTGTCTCTTCTCTAGCCTGAATAGGGCTCTTGATTTAACCAGTGGCGCTGGAAGCCAAGCGAATTTACAGCCCCCACAGTCATTCTCTCTCAATCTGGAGAGAATAGCAGCAGCAGTACATGAGCAAGCATAATTCAATACATTGTGCTATAAGCGCAGAAAATAATATCAGAGAGCTCTGCAATATACCTGTTTGATTTGATTTGTAAACCTGATAAAAAAGCAATCGAGAAAAGTTCAGCAGAAAAAATATATATGCGTCCTGAGCAAAAAATATAACCATACTGAATGTGTACAAAGAACTGAAAAAATCATGCATAGTAAATCAACTTCATACTTTCCTTAGATAAAATTGCACATTTTCCATTTAAAAAGGGCCTAGATTCTGAGAAGTTACCTTTCCATTAAAAAGAGAGCAAAAAAGAATAATTTCAAACTGAGTTTGGGACTTTCTGAAAATACTGTTTCCCAAATATACTACGAACAGTGTGCTGACAAATGCGACGGGCTTGTATCTTTCCTGATTTCCAAGTAGATTGACTGATTAATTAATCATACTGCGTTTGATAAACTCGTATTCTGAAAAGTCCCAGCCCTGCAATGCGCTTCCCAGAAGCATAACAACATAAAGGGAATTATCTATGCAGATACATCTGTTTGTACTTAAATGTTTACACAAAGGTGTACACATAAAAAAAAAATTCTATCTGTGTGCTTTTTTACATCTGTGATAAACATTACCAGAAGTATCAGTGACTTTTATGTCAACTGCATCTCTGTTATCCTTTTCTCATGAGTAAAGATCAATAGTAAAGTCTCATTGCTTTCAGGATATTACAAGGTGAGATTATTTTTTCAAATTAGTTCTAAAGATAAAAATATTTTAAGTATCTCATACTGCAAGGCATGCAGCTCATGCCACATCAATTTATCCCCTTAAGAATCCATTTCTGAAGACAACGTGCGCCGTTCTTTGTTCTGATCTAGTGCAAAGTGCACATAGATGTGGGACTTGCCATTATGCACAAAGAAATGTAATAGTACAATCATGACTGCGTCTGACAATGTTGCTAAATTTCCAGTGTAACGGTGAATATTTCACACTCTATGAATGCTTGATTTCAGAGGCACTGAGACTTAAACCCTGCGGGGGAAACCCTGACCCTCTTGTTTTCAGTGCTAAAATTCCCTTTTATTTCAGCTGGGTCAGAACTTCACCCCAATATTATACCCACCTGACAAAATAATTTCACCATTCCCATTAATTTCACTCAATTTCCCAGATTACAAAAGGTGTGTGTGTATATATATCTCTCCTGTTTTCATACCCTTTACAAAAACATTTTGCTATCCAAAGCACCAAATGAAAACAAACCAAAGCAATTACTTGGTCACCGTACCCTATGACAGTTCTGAAAAGAAACATGCAGAGCCGCCAAGTCCCTGGTCTGCGAGGCCATCTTGTCCCGTCTCTAAAGCACTGAGCTATCACGCTGGCTACTGTCCAGTCTAGTGGTGCGTAAGAGCAGTCCTCCCTTCCATTTCACTACTGGCAAAAATATGTTAGGTGTTCAATCGTGCCTATTATTCTTACTAATAAAATACATCTTTCAAAGTTGAGACGAAACGTGAGACACATCCACTTAGCTTGCAAGCTGTACGGTGTTTTGGTGACACAAGTGATGAAGCTGGACAGACCAGCTAGCCTGCTTTTTTTTACAGGCAGAATAGATTTATTCATAACATTGTGCTTCACAAGAAAGCCATTGCTTCACATAGAATGGCATTTAGAAACAAAGGCAAAAAAAGAGTGGCTGCTCTTCTGTATGAGGTTGTCCAAAATTCTAACAACCTAATGAAAGTATTTGCCTTAAATAAGCTTCATATCAGACAAGGAAGATCACCTTTCTTTTCTCCCAGACATAGGGGACCAGAATAGCCCCTACACAGCTCCAGTTCCGCACATCTCATACTACTTTCACTGTAAATGCACGTGGTCTGAGCAGCAATGGAGTCTGACAACAAAGCTTTACTGAGTCAGGAAGAAAGACGATCAGCGATGCGCCCATATGGCAACTCACCCCGTCACCGAGAGCAAACCCGGGATCATAAGCGATGCCGTGGCTCCGGCGGGCTGCCAGGGACACTTGGTGTCCGGGTCACCTGGCAGCAACAGTCGATCATGCCAATGCCTTTTGAATGTGGGCAAGAGTCGCCCCACCCCGTGACGCCGCCAGCAGCAGCGTGCTTTGAGAGAATCGTACCTTGCCCGAGCAACGCGGGTGGCTCCCTGCCCGCGCTGCTCATGTCGGTCAGGGGCAGGGTGTCGGCAGCCTGCCCGCACTGCCGATGCTGGCCAGGGGCAGGGTGTCGGTGCACTTCTTTAAGTGAGAAGACACAACCGCCTTCCCTCTGGAATATTTTATGTTAGAGGTCCTTGATCAGTCGGATGAATACAATTTACGACCAGGAAGACAAAGTAAGGTGGTTGACTCTGACTGGGACATTTGTTTCAGATATACTGCAATGCACATGCATACCCCAGTAGAATCCCTTAATCCAATTTACAGGCAAATGAAAAAGAACCTGAATAATTTTGTGCTTTGCTTCAGCAGTTTCTATGGTTCCTGCTATTGAACATGCTTTGGGGCTTCAGCGTACTGGGTATTGTTCCAGGTTGAGGACTTTAAAGCAGTACTGATTATTTCTTTCATTTCTAGACGGATGCATTCTGGATGCTGATACCACAGGCTACAAGAAAGTACTGCTGTTATTGTGATAGCTTATGCATAGAAAGCTAGCAGCCTAAATAAGAGATCATTAATTTTGAGGACAGATAGGAGCAATAAGATAGGTTTCTTAAGCTTGTGGTACTGCAGGGCAACCAAAGAGTTATTAATTACTTGGCTACATTAATTATTTCCCCAATTTGTCTTCCTTAACAATATGGAATATAGCCCTTACATAGTGCTTTACGTCGCCATTGCTGGCTCACCATTTTTCTTCTAAAATAGTCAGCAGGCTATCAGGGAATAGCATATCAATCATATTTGGAGTGGAATCGCCAGAAACCATAAATGTTTTGGATTCTGAACGTGTTGTCTCAAAACTTAGGCAAAAATTGCTGGTATAAAGAGTAGATATTATTTTTAAAAGAATATTCATGATAGGTTTTAATAAAGTATTGAGTAACTAAGCAGTGGCCAAGTTCAGTTAAGGCCATCCAATCGACATCACCATATCAATAACTTGAAATGGAAGAAGGAATTATAGTAGGTTGCCTTAATGCATTATTTATTGTTTGCATCGATTCAATAACTATTTCTGACCGCCTACTGATCCCATCCATGAATATCACAACAACAACAATTAACAAAACCGTTCTCTAATCAGCTGCATCCTGGCTCCATTAGCCAAGAAGGAAATGCATACACTCTATGCACATTTTTAGAAGTTCATTCTACACCTACAAAAACTAAATTATTGTGATATTTTCACAGGATAATTTAAAAATAAATTCCTTGGGTTTATCCTTAAAAAAAAAATTAAGCAGACACACTAGGAAACATTTTACCGGTCAAAGGACAAAAGCATTAATTTAATCCAAATGAAATATCTTAAGCAGTGATACACAGACACAAAGAATTATTCAATTAATTTTGTTATTTCTCTTTCATCTATTAGTCAGAAGACTATTATTTCTGGTGTAATTCTTATTGCTCTTTCAAAGTACTTCAATAGCAGGAATGAGATATTTAAAAATAACTTTGTTTCAATACTTGAAAGACTTACATAAAATCCAGACAGGCAACAAATGAAAATGTATCCAAAAAATACCATGAAAATAAATATAGAAATCTTGATCAGAGGTGATTAAAGGTTTTTTGTCATTTGAATGGGAGCTCCAGCTTCACATTGCACAAGCTTGTTTGATAAATCCATCCAAGTATTACAAGAATAAAAAGCTATCAGTATCCTCAGCACTCAAACAATTACTTGCTTATGTCATTGTTGCCCACAAATTACTTAACTCATTTACATCCTAAATTCATCTCTGTTATTTCTGTCACGATGAAGCTTGTTTCCTCTTGCATGCCTAAAAAGAAACATAATGCTAAAGGTGTGGTTTCAGGATCATCTAAAGCCTCAACGACACACCTGACACAAAGTCCCACCTTTCATGCCACCTTGGGACCCAGGTTCCTTCCACCCCGCCTTGTGTTTACTCCAGCACTTGTACAGATGAGCGTTGGTTCAGACCCATTGATCCAACTGGAAACTTACACTTCCTACAATGAGCATGTGAGCTGATCCAGCACACAGCTGAAGAGAGAGACGTAAATATGTAGATGATGTTGGGTAAGAGAAAGCTAGAGGACAGACCTATTCCTTTTCAATGGCAGCACGGCCTTCGATCACCTTAAGCCAGTTTGGAAACTGCCACTTACCCCAACCACAGAGAAGGACTTCAGGATTACAGAGTTATACAGATAAATTATAGAAAACAGGAGTTGAAATGCTTCCTCTGGAAGTATTAACGGGGAATGGATACGATATGTTCTAGATGTCCAAAAATACAGATCTGCCATCTAAAAATGTGTACCAGTAAGTAACAAAGTTTAAGTGAAGAGAGGTAAAATAGATGAAGAAATACGGAAATGTTTTGTAAAGCTTACAGGGAAACACGCCTAATAGTTATGACAGTTCTAAACCACCTCCTTCTAAGTTACGCTTTGAAAGGCAGTCACATACCGGCAGTCCATCAGGACGCAACACTCTTGAGACCAAGACTTTGACTGATGCAAAGCTTGTGGCAATAACTTGGTTACTGGAAATCCACTCATTCTCCCTAAATAAGTTCTCGTGTCCAACTCAGTGATTACCTTAATACATGAAGAAATTATTCAGAAAACAACTTAACTCAATACAGAGGAAGGCAACTGTACTTTTACCTGTGGTCATTCATTCATGCACAAGCATCACTGTTATAAAACAGAATAAGATTCTTTTCTTAAATGTTCAAATTGGCTTAAAAATTCTTGCAAGTATTATCCCTCATAAGTCAACATTATAAAAGGCTGCAAATCTGCAATAAACCTTACTAAATTTTTGTTCTGGCAACAGGCTCTATCTTTTAAAGTCTGGGACTACCTTGTACAATGCTGTGACATTTAACAATATTTGTCCAAATGAAAAATCATTAATGAAATACTATGCTACAAAGCTTCAAAGGACATTACTTTCTTTAAAAGAAAGGGAAGAAGTGTCTTTAGATGGAACATTTGCAGGTTTGGCTACGAAGAGTTGTTTAGAAAGCAATGTTTACCCTCAGCTGGAATCAATGTACTCTACTTTCTGGAATTCCCCCCCTGAACTAGACTTATGTCATGCATGTAAAGTCCTTTTTTGTAAGAGTTGTGTTGACACAACCAACTGCTGAGTGAACTTGTGAAAGCAGAGTTTCATGCTGAGAGAGAATGGTTGATTGCTACAGTGTAAGCTCATGAAAAGAAAGAAAATGTGACAGCATGATAAAAGGTTTTTCGTTGTTTGACCCCTCACCTATTCCTGAATTCCTGCTGTGACTTTCCATTTGCTCACTTGCATGTCTTAGCCCAAGGAGTCAATTCTTGAACCCTCTGAAACACAGAAGAATTTGAGGGTTCTCCATGTCACAAAAAGACACTTTCTAAATCGCATTGCTCTTTTTAGACCGAGGTATACACCAACTTAACAAACAGCAGTTCCGCTTCTACGCAGAATAGTGACTTTTCAAACTTAATTTACTGCCATTCCATGAAAAAATAGCCGGATCTATTTTTCTTAGTGGTTATATTTGGTACTCTCATATCTTAGCATGTTGCAACCAAATGCAAGCAGCATTTCAAAAGAGATACAATGTTTTGAATGGAAAAGCATGCCTGTGCCTGCCGTTCTCCCATGCCATCCTCTCTATAGAACACTAGATGCACTGTCATGGTCAATGGAACGCGCTCGAAGTTTTCCACTGGCCCAAGCAAACTCAGAGAAGCGCACGTCATGGAACATCATGCTTTACGTAAACCAGAAGCAGACTTTTTCATCCTTCTCTTCAAGCTCTTCCAACACCTTTCCTTCATTAAAGTGGAAGACGATTTAAAGTTTTAGGAAATATCCCTTCTTCCTTCTCTTCTCCCACTTTAAAAAAAAATAAATTAAAAAAAAACCTGAAGAGTACTGGATGGTTCAATGAATTTGTAAAGGGTTTAAATCACCAATTCAAATCTAGCCGTGAATGCTAATCTTATGGTGAATTCTGCTCGACTATATGAACACTGCTTGTTACAGAGCTTCACCAATGCAGCTTTTACTGCAGAATTGCGCAACAACTTTGATTACTGATACTCAAGTTTAAGGAAACTTCTATTGAAGAAGTAGAAGCAGATCCCCTTGAAATCAGGTTTTCCTTTTCTGGAAAAGAGAAGTTCGCAGGAAAGAAGGCAAAGAAAACAACCCCAATAGCAACCCTTGAATCAGGAGAGTTGGCACTGAGTTTAAAGCTATTTCCTATCTTTCCCTATTTCTCACAAAAGGCTTGCCAACAGACCTCTTCCTTTGTTCATCCTCAAACACAGCAACCAGAAATTCCTCAGTCAAGATATACCTATTTGCATCTAACATCTGTACAGAGAAGCCATTAGCCATAATAGTCTCAACCAGTTTTGCTATCTGTAGTTCACTTCAGGAGTCAGTACAGGATGTTACAGCCATGCTCCCTCAGCCGTTATTACGGAGCTTCATCTTCTCTTGAATTCTCAGAAATAGGACTCAGTCCAGTAATGTTGTTTGCAGATGAAACAAAACTGAGTGGAGTGACTGATGCACCAGAGGGTTGTGCTGCCATGCAGAGGGACCTCGACAGGCTATAGAAATAGGCCAAGAGGAACCTCATGAAGTTCAACAAAGGGAAGTGCAAAGTCCTGCACCTGGGATGGAACAACCCCATGCACAGGGGAGCAACTGGCTGAAAAGCGGCTCTGCGGAAAAAGACATGGGAGCCCTGGAAGACAAATGGAATATGAGTGAGCAATGTGCAAGCGAGTACCTGACAAAGAAGGAGAGAATGAGAGAGCTGGGACTGTTCAGCCTGGAGAAGAGAAGACTTGGGGGGGGTCTCATCAATGTGCATAAATACCTGATGGGAGGGAGTAAAGATGAAGGAGCTAGACTCTTGTTAACGGTGCCCAGTGACAGGACAAGAGGCAATGAGCAAAAGCTGAAGTACAAGACATTCTGTTTAGATGCTGGGAAAAAAATTTTCTGTGAGAGTGATCTAACACTAAAACAAATTTCCCAGAGAGCTGGAGGAGCTCCATCCTTGGAGGTATTCAGCACCCAACGGGACACAGTCCTGAGCAACCTCCTCTAGTTGATCCTGCTTGATTTGCTGACAAATCAAGATCAGGTCCAGTGATGATGTCCAGGCTTGGACACAACCCAGCGATCAGCAGGCAGGTACACAGGGATGGGGCAGGTCCAGGGTGAGAACAGGACATCAGTCAGCAGGTCCGAGTCCAGTTCAGCAGGTCCCATGGCTGGGCAGGGCAGGGCTGGGGCTGAGCTGCAGACCAGTGCTCCTACACTGTCTCTGGGGCAGAGGCTGGGGGCCCTGGGCTGGACCGAAACGGAGCTCCTGGGCGATGGGTGAGGGTGCGCCGGGAAGCCCGGGGGAGGTTGAGCAGGGGCAGTAAGGCCCAGTACAGCCCTCAGGGCCCTGACAAGGATCAATTCATAAAGGCTGATGCCAGAATATCATAAGAAAACAACATGCAAAGGAAGAAGATCTGAAAAGGGAGTGGGAAAAATCTTCATTTGGATGGGCAAAAACTTCCTGCTTGACAGAAATTAGTGCTCGTCCTCTGCAAATTATGTACGTAAATGCATTTTATTCTTACATAGCAGAGTGGTTCTCCTTTTCTGACTCATAGTTGCTCACTTTAATCAATATGCTTTTGTTTTTAATTTAACAGTACTGCATTAAGTGGATTCTTTTATTTTGAATACTGTCATCAACAATAAAGTTTCTGCAGACCAAATTTATGCCCTCCAATTCAATGATGTAAATCCACTTTCTTTTGATTATTCCTCATTTGCACGTGTCCAGCCTCGCAGTATTGAGAATTCTGCTCAAATTTACCTGACTTGGTTCACAAATCTGTTGCGGGTGCATATGAAGACAAAGAATATACCGTGTAGCCTCTAAGCCACGTAACCTCCGAAAAAACTAATTTACTAACTGAACAAAATACTTGCTATTGATATCGTTGATGCGTTAATAATGTAACACAATAATGGTAAGATTTGGAGTCACTTTTCAAACAGAACTTTAGTCTAAACAAGTGAGAAAAAAATCAGTTTAGTTGTTACAACTAACACAACAAAAAAATGCTAAAAATATCAGCAACAGCTCTGACTTGCTCATTGCAATTATCTGGGCCAATCTTGCATTCTTTGCACACACACTGTCTTCTGAAAAATTATTGTTTCAAATACCAGGCTTCACAAATGTAATCATGCAAATGGTTATCCTGATCCAGCATTTGACATCAGTTACTTCAAAAGATGCAAGAAACCTTCTAGAAAGGCAACTATTCACCAAAGGTCCCGCCTCAAAAGGGCTCTCTCCATTACCCCAAGCGGGAATGTGATCTTTCTCAAATACGCCAGGATTACCTCTTAAAATATTCTGTATATCCTTTTCAAAGTACCAGTGGGGTTATTAGTCAGTTAATTGCTATCTGGTTTTATGCTACATATATTTATGCATTTGTAAAGACAAGCCTTTTCACTCCTTCCTCCATCATATACGACAAACATATTTCATAAAAATATTTAACTGTCTTGGAACACATAGCTTCCACAACACTCTTCACCTACATCTGTTAGGCAGTCTTGCACGCATTGCATTCTTAAAAATTGTTCACAAAAAAAAAATCAGGACGTCCCTTTTTCCTCTTTTGCTGTCATGCTTAGCGCTTTGTGAAAATCCTCACAATGCTAAAAAGTGGTCAAAATTTGTACAGCTTGTTAATCTTCACAATGGTCTCACAATGTACTACGTGTGCCCAGATACTTAGAATCATAGAATAGTTTGGGTTGGAAGGGACCTTTTAAAGGTCTAACCCCCCTGCCATGAGCAGGGACATCCTCAACTAGATCAGGTTGCCCAGAGCCCCGTCCAGCCTGACCTGGAATGTTTCCAGGGATGGGGCATCTACCACCTCTCTGGGCAACCTGTGCCAGGGCCTCACCACCCTCACTGTGAAAAACTTCTGCCTTATGTCTAGTCTAAGTCTCCCCTCCTTTAGTGTAAAACCATCACCCCTTGTCCTGTCACAGCTGGCCCTGCTAGAAAGTTTTTCCCCATCTTTCCTATAAGCCCCTTTAAGTACTGAAAGGCCGCAATAAGGTCTCCCTGGAGCCTTCTCTTCTCCAGGCTGAACAACCCCAGCTCTCTCAGCCTGTCTTCACAGCAGAGGTGCTCCAGCCCTCGGATCATTTCTGTGGCCTCCCCTGGACCCGCTCCAGCAGGTATACAAAGTATCCCCCCCACACTGAGAGCCATGTTTTCAATGACTTTGTGCAAAAGAGAAACAAACTCTTAGACACAGAAAAATGCAAGCCTTCATACCTTTGCTTGAAATGGCAGTAGAATAAACATTATGTAAACACACTGCTGGCAAATGACAACTGTACGTCATCTTTTCCCATCACTGTTCTACAACATCTAGCATCTGATGGCCGTAACCCAAATAAACAAGACACTTCAGAGAGGAAGGATTAATATGCCACAGGAAGGCACTCCAGCATAATCGCTTTCCTCACTGTGCATTGATTTACATACTTACACTATTTTCCCTTGAAATCTCACTTGTATATCTAAGATTCCCATATTCCTCTCTTGCACATTCTCTTTACATATGTATAGTATACAGTATAACAGTATAACTACATAAATAAATAAATTATATATATTACTTTTTTGTGCAATCATGATGACTGCATCATCTGTTAGTTCTTGGGATTTTTCTTCCTTTCTGCACTATGGTGTCCTTTCCACCATTTATCCTGAACCCGTGTAACATAACTGAAGTCTCTCTATACACACTTTGTTTCACATACTCCTAACTGTACGCTGTAATGCTCACCAGATTCCTTGAACTACAACTGAAGTCTGCTTTATTATTTCCTGCCAATTGAAAGGAAAAAGGAACATAACTTAAACAAAAATGACAAAAGAACACTATTGCCAGATGTCCATCACACAGTCAGCTCATCAGCCACCGCCCTCTGCCGGAATAATGCCAGTTTCTGATACCCCAAAGCCAGTCTTTCATGAAACTTAAGGAATTATTTTTCCATATTTTTCATTGTATTTCAAACCTCTACAGCAAGAGAAAGCCCCACCAATCCTTACAACACAACTGTCTATGTAGGTTAGTGGACTGAAACTGGAAAAAGGGGTGGGGGGGAGAAGAAAATATTTTTCAATTATTTTTTTGAAACCTGCTTGTAAACCTAGGCTTGTCTCCCTAACTTGTATAAAATCTAAGCCAGAGTTTTAGTTTCTGCAGCGATTTAGGGACATCCAAGTACATTTGCCTTCAACGCCGTTATAGAAAACATTTGGTCATCTAAAGTATACTCAAAAGAAACCATTTCGTGGTTCCTTTTTGTTCTTTTCTAGGTATGGAACTTTCATTCTACCTTATACTCTTACTGCACTTACCGCTTTTTAAGGAAAAAAGGGTTTGGTCATTCAGTTTGACAACCAAGCCTGCACAGTATATACTGTACTTCAGGAACGCGAGGAAGTCACAGGGGGTTATTAATCTATAAAGACAGACTTTATTCAGGATGAGCTAAGAATCTTCTTTTTGTGAGTAGAACTTAGACTCTAATATGAGAGGAAGTTATGGCAATAATTAAGGGCTATTGGGAGTAAAACTCATTTAGAAATATAATAAACTGAGAATACTTAAACTGACTTCATCCAGAGAAAGATAAAAGAATAGCTTACAGAAATATGGCATGAATTGCATTTACATTTAGTATCATCTGCTTTCTAACACCTTCCCCTTCCTCTGCTTCTAAAGGAAATACCATACAAATTGCTCTTTGTCAGACTTGTGGAAATGGATTTACAACTAAAATTGTAAATTATAACCTTCACGGCCTTGCTCATTTCTGTCTCAGGAAAGAATTCATCTGCTCCAGAACACTGGGCGTCTCTTGACCACTCAATAGCTAGAGAAAAAGTATCACAAGCCTTTTTAATTATTATTTACAAAATGAAATAAAGAAAAGCAGGTCAAAAAATGAGACTCACAAGTGGTAGGTACGATTTGAAATTCCTTCGGTTATTTGCATAATCATCCAATATGTTTTAATGACTGCAGTTATGAGATTATATAAATTCATGAAGAATATATATTTATTAACGCATATACTCAGGACTCTTACTCTTCCCCAATTAGAATGTCAGGTGAACATTTCAGCTGAAAGAAAATGAATTGTGAGCTAAAGATGAGCAGTTCTGTCTCACCTGACTTACTCCTGTGAAGAGCCTCTAATAGACATTGTGGGGTGCATGCATTAAATTAGAAACCACACCATTGATTTTTTTCAAATTTCCTTTAAATAAAAAGGAAGAAGAAAAGGTTAATTAAGTTCCCCCATGCAATTCTATTAAGAATATCCATGATTACTGTAGCATGAGGAGGATATTTAATTCAAGACAAAAAGGAAGAGGCACTATTGAAACACACAGCTAGTCAATCAGAATGACTGAAGACCTGCGGCTGCTTTAATGTAATGCAGACTCTGAGAACATTACAGCAAAAAACCTCAAACAAAACAAACTAACTTTCTGCCCAGGAGCACGACACAGAGCCTCATAACCTAAAATACAAGTATGAGCTGGTAATATATAATACTTTTTTGTGTTATCATCAAAATCCTGTATTTTGTAATATGAAGCGGCATTTGACAATATGAGTCATATACCCATAACTTGATGTACTGGCCTATCGGGGTTTTGTTATTTGGATTTCTAGCTTGACCAATTGTCCCAAAATAAAATAAACCGTCTCAAAATTTGTTAGGAAATACGTTACTTTCAGAGACGTTACGGAGCCTTTCACAAGATGCGTATTCCACGTTGTGTTCTCTCATAGGTATTCTGTGCTAATTCTGTCAGAGCAGAAACTGCTCGCAGTGTTCTTTGCAAATTTAAATATGGTCTTAAACTAAAAATAATCATCCACAGAGATTTACTAAAGATATGTTTGCACAATCCAAACACTATCAACTTTTAAATTGTATCTTAATAAGAACAGAATGTGTTGATTTTCAACATATAAAATAATAAAAAAAAAATAACCAGGCTTCTGCATTAGGAGATGGATGTATCTATATCAAATATTTTCCCACAGACATTTTTCTTATTTAATTCCCCAAAACTATTTAATATCCTCCAGATACAGGTGTACATCATTGAGAGAATAAATTGAAAGTGAAATACTTCTTTTGTAACCAGAGAGCAGAGAAGGCTCAAAGCAAGTATCAACAGTCTGCAAATAAAAGTTTTTCATATTTGATTCCAAATTTTCTTAACTGCTTCAATTTAGCCTGGCCAAGACACGGCACTTCATTGAAAAGAGTGGAACTGACTCAAAAGATTAATTACAGTAAAATTATCCTAATCTGTCATAAGCTTTGATATAGGAGTAAGAGGAAGTAATTTGCTACAGTAAAAAGCAATGATCACCAAAGCATGAAAATTAACACTTCACAGAGGTAGATATTAAATGAGAAATATTAGCTGCATCAGCATATTGGAGACAACTATAAACTGCAGAAGACTTCCAAGACTGAGAAATGCTACAGTTTATTATGATAAAGTCAATTTTATCATTCAGTAAATGCTCACTTTGTGAATTTAGCCCTGTATTTCTTTCTCCTCAAAGGTAAATTGCATTACTGCTTTACAGAATTTATACCACTTCTGTTTCCTTTATGCATTATTGCTTACTTTATCTCATGGAAAATTATTAATACACAGAAGGCAAAAAATCACCGAGTATTACTTTATTTTATTACTTACTTTGAGTACACAGACAACAGCTATGACATATGCTCTTCCGAAATTATATTAGTCAAAAAGTTTTTTATCATTTTCAGTCAGTGGGCACTTATGAGCAGATGAGAGCCTTTTTTTTTTTTTTTTTTGCAAAGAGAAATAAATATAAAAGGATAAGTACAACTACACAGTGAAGATACTCTGGCTTTACATTCCTGTATTACAGAATATATTCAACCCAAAGATTTTATAACCACTAGCATTCATACTGAAAGGTACTAATGCATCATTATGATCTAGCAGGTTGCTCGCTGTGTTTTACAGCCTTTCACACTACATTAACCTTTTGTACCTCAAGTATTTATGACCTCATAAGTAAGTATTTATCAAACTGAAAGCTCATATACAGCACTGTATTTTAGCTAGCATTGTTTAGGAACATTTATAATTTCTTTTTGCCTGAATTTAAAATCCCTTTGGTATACAGTCCATATTTTTAACAAAAACATTAATGCAAAGTAAAACTATTTTTCCACTATCCACGAAAATGACTAGACACAAAATTGCCAAATGCCTCAAATGTGGTCTCATGCCAATGTTAAGAAAACCTCTCATGCAAATTGTATTCTAAAATAAAATAAGAATTTTTTAAAAACAGCAAAGACATTTGTTATGCTTTCTGCAATATTCAACAGCATATCGGTGCAAAACAACACACGTAAGTACTCCTGGTACAAGATTCATTGCAGTTCTGAAGTCATAGATTCTCCAACTACATATCATGCTCTGTGTTTAACAAAAAAACCCCCACAAAACATAGCAATTCAGGCAGTGTGTACGCTGTGTTAAATGTCCCCATGCCACATGCGCAGCAACATTTGAGAAAAAACCTGCAGTTGATTAATGTGTTGTACAAATATTGCACAAATACAGTGTTGCTTGCAAATATTTTTCCTGGCAAATCAGTATGAAATGTGAGGCACTGAAACCTACCACGAGGAAGGCAAAATTGTAAGCTTACAAACATTCTCATAAAATTTATGGCTAACAAACACCACCGCATAAGCTGAGCATATCTCCAAGAGAAACGCCTGTCTAAGCCTGTCGTTTCTTTGCTCTCTATTGGGAGTGTGTGGCAGGGTAAGGCATTATCCTCCTCTCCACAGGCACCTGAGTGATGGCAAAAAGAAGGAAAAAAAAAAATAAAAAGAAGAAAGGAAAGGAAGACCATAGGGGAAAAAGCCAGAGGAAGGGAAAAAGGGTATCTGCTGCTGTTACCAGCTTCTGCACACTTATGCAGGGACAATGGTTGAAAGAACGAGAATTCAGTCTCAACCTCGGGGATTTCTGGTTGCAGGTAATCATACTGGGATATACATTACTATTGGCCTTGCCTGCTGCATTTGTCACGGAAAAATAACCCAAACATAAATAACTTTGTAACAGATGGAATAGATTAAGGAGTTGCTGAGGTGCTTTGCTCTCTATCGTGTCCTCCTCCAACAAGATGCTGCCAGTCAACCCCCCTCTCGGCCACGCTCCTTGTCCATATGGTGATCTCCTGCCACCCTTGCAGCTTTCTCAAGATTTTGCAGTGTAGGTTTCAAACTCAACAACCCAGTAAGTCAAAGGCCAGTTTTCCGTCTCCCTCTCTCTTGACAGCCACAGGTCCCTGTATGTGTAAAACTAAATAACACAGCAGAACGCCTTCATATTTAGCACACTGCAGGGTGTTTCAGACCCTCGTCACCTGACCTTTGTCATGATCCTGGCAGCAGTCATGTTCCTCATATCATTTCATGTCCCATCCTTGACTTCTCAATCCCATTCCTCTGTGGAAGAGAGCTGGAAACTATGCCAAAGCAAAGGAGCAGATGCATCTTGCTAGATGCTACCACACCCAACGACCCTACCCTCATCGCGTATCCCAAGGGCGGGTGCAGGTGGATGAAGAGATGTTAGCTTCACGTGGTCTGCATGGTATGTCTGAAAGTTAAACCAAGCTGCACTTTCCCCCTTTTTAAAAAAAACATATATATTTCCTAAGTAACAGCATATCTTACCAGCTTTTTTTCTTATTCATACACCTGAAACAGCATTCACACAGATCAAGCCTAGACTGTGATCTATTCGACACTGAATGCTCCAAAAGCACACATCAGTTCAAAACACAATTCAGCAATAGCATTCTGTTGTTATGGGAAAAAGACCGTCTCTCAGGCTAGACACTTGGGCTCAGGACAGCCAGCTGCTGCAATCTGTTTTGTCACAGATTTGCCTCTGGCAGGTTATTTAAACTACTTGTATCCTAGTTCCTCCTCTGCAAAAGTGGAAAAAACAATAATTGTAATTCAACAAAATCTCACAAAATGGTCACAAGGATGAAATCAATCTTCTCATGAGATGCTTGGAGGGGATCATCCTCTAAACTCAACAGGAAAGAAATAATCACACTAGATTAAAGCAGTAGCATCACATTCAGAAATACCTCAGTCTTACAGTCCGCTCCCAAATCTAAATACCTTTATCATTTGAGGTCACAAGCTTCTAAGCTCTCTATCTCAAATTGTTTCGTGCTACTCCATAAGAGTGGTAGGAAATGCAATTCAAATTCCCTCATATAAGGAATCATCACCTGGTAAAGTGTCAGAAATTTTAGAGAAAACAAAGGGTCTTCTCGCATTCAAAATCAGATTAGAGCAGCCCTATAATGCACCAATAGATCGCCTTGTGCCCTGACAAGCTGCTAGTAATATAAACCCCTTAGTCCCTCAGCTGCACCAGCGCAGACAACACATTCTGGTCCTAAGGCAGTAACACGGCATGTCATACATCCTACTTCAGTCACTGTGACATCTCTATGAAGAAAAAAAACACAGTAAGATTTCATAACATTGGTTACACCTCTGTGACAAGGCAATTCATCAGCACCAACAAGCTCGTACAGCGCGACACTGAACCTCCATGTTATATTCCTGCAGCGTTAACATCAGCCTCAGATACTTTGTGTATTTCCCACTCAGCCTTTACTATACAGGAGAGTGGACAGTGAATTTATGACTACAGAGATAAGACTGAAGCAAACAAAGAAAAAAAGCCTCTTCAGGCCCCCATAGCACTCAAAGCTCTTTCTCTTAGTGACAAAATTGGCCTAAATATGCACTTGGATACCTTATCAGAAGGTCAAGGTACAAAGGTATTTTAGCAAATGTGAGAGAAACAAATATATCGCCTGGGCACTATTCAATTTACGAAAGAGCCCACCTGTAAATAATGTAAATAACGTTTGGCATAAAATATCTACTGTTACTGAAAACTGCTGAGCAAATACTGTATTTGATTGCTGCACTTGATCAGTAGGGCAAGGTGTTACAAAGCATCCCCAAAGGACTAGTGCTTGCAACTAAATCTCAGGGATTTCCGAGTTAATTCCCATTTCTTCACTTGAAAAGTATGATCAAGAACAATTCCTTGTAGTAAATCCACAGTTTGTTGCAGGGGCAAAAAACTTCGACAAACATACCACCAGCCAGCCTCGTTTCCCTCTTTTTGAGTCCCAGCAGCAAGAACGTACACCTGAGGGCACACAGCTTTCCAGGAGAGAACGGAGTGTGCTTGTAATGCTCATTAAACCGTAAATTGTAAAACAGAGCCAGGGCTAGTCTAAACTCGAATGATTACTCTGATACCTGTGCAATGACTATGCTAATACATGCAGTAAACTTCCTGTCAATGTCTTAAGTAATAATGAGTGACTCTATGCTGAACCAAAAAGTCTCCTTTTACTTGTAATAAAGTACCATTCTTCATGGGAGAAGATAGACAGATAGACAGACAGACAGATGAAAACACAACACTTGAATATTCAGGAATATGAGCCCTCCTTCCTTCCCACTGAGGCAAAAGTCTTAAAACCATAGGACACAGTAAGTTCAATCAAAAGAAAAAATACCAGGCTCCTAAATTATGCTAGCTAGCTGATTCTAAACTTAGCAGGTCTAAATGATCAGTGTCTGAAATATGTCAGATCAGCATATCAAATCAATAATTCAATTAATTAGAAAGCTACTCAAATTTGGGCCAATACAGCAGGAGTGTTTAGGTTAAGGAAGCTGGAGTTACTGAGACTAAATTCGGTTTGCTACCTGCAAAGATTGTGTATAGAGATATTAAACGGCTCATGATAGTAGAAAGCAATTTTATGTAGTGGGCGGCCAGGGCATACGTGACTAGCAGGGCTGCCACATTTCTCAGTCAGAAATGTGACATACAAAATGACTTATTTTACTATAGATTAGACTTACTATACATGCATAGTTAGAATTATTAACATCATCTATATTATCTAGCACACAGTGAGTACATGCTACATTTCGAGGCATGTAACAGTCTATTTGAAAAACCCCAGACAAATGCCCCAAGTCCTCAAATTGCATATGGATAAAAGTTCCAGGAAGAAAAATTAGATGTCTTGAGCTAAGATGGACACATGGGAGCCTGAGATATAGAAAATTTGCTGTCCTGAAATTATGTATTTGAAAAAAAAACCAAACACCACCACAAACAACAAATCACTAAACAAAACCAAAACAAACCACACCACAAACAACAACAGCAGCAAAAAACCCAAACCAAACCAGAAACAAACACACCTGTGTTGAAAACCAAAGTTTCTCTTGCTGTAGCAATAATAATAAAAAGAGAAAAACCTTGGCTTTTTCCATTAGAAAGCGCAGAACAGAACAGTGATTCAGACACTAGTAGCTTTGATTGAACAGGTTTTGTCTATAAAACACATTAGAATCTTTGGAAAGTTGGCTTTGCTATACATGCAAAAAGAAAAGTAACATGGGAGATGGCTGCAAGTTTCTTCTGTGAGAGAACAGAGAGATAAAAGGAATGGATCTGCAACACTTTCAACTCAGTGGGGGAAAAAAGAAAAGAGAGAGCCTAGCTCAAAAATGAGAGGAAGAAGATTCTAAAATTGGAAACGCTTGCTGGAGACAGGAAGAAGCCAATAGCAACATTTTATGCTGGTGTGAAAGTGCTTTCACTGCATGCGTGAGCCATTTCACAAGTACGCAGACCGCCCGTCTCAGACAGCTGTGCGTTAACTTCGGGGATTGTACTGCAGCGGGGCCTGCAGGGTTCCAAAGCTTTGTGACTACAAGTATATGCTAAAGATTACCTTCAAAACAAAATCTTAAATAGCCCTAATAGTAGCCAGTATTGGATATCTTTGTGCATACCAGCAAGTACCGACATTTCAGCACAAGCTTGATGTCTCAACTAATGTGTACAACTCAAATAAAATGTCACCCGTCAGCTTGTACTAAAGGCAAAAATCTCATCATGCAAGTGTAGTCAAACGCAACTGTCCAGCAGCTCTGCCTCAACTCAGGAGCCCATTCTGCAGGTATCCGGTCCTGCATCTAACAGCTTCACAAGCACTTCTGCTCGATTATTATGAACACCAGTACACAACCCTTTCAGTTATAAGTGCTTGCAAGACTTAGCGCTGAGGTTAAAACCGTATTTTGTCACTGAAGTACTGTGTACCATGGTGCAAATTGACTGGGATATGGTATCACCTGCTCATGAGTATCAAACGATGTTCACGCGTTAGAAATGATTCAATGTCTGCCTTACAAACGTCTTCACTCCTCCAACTTTTAACCTTTTGATTTTGTAAGTCAAAAAGAAATTTAAAAAACGCAGGAATTTAAGCAAGCTTCCTAAAAAAACCCCCACTAATTGTAATGTGTTTTAAGCTCATCACTTTAAGGGAGTACTATAAAAGTTTTTCAATTTGCATAAAATCTATCTTTTTATCTGGTTTTTATTTCTCTTTTATACCCTTTACTTTTTAACACCATCTAATATTTTCTTCCCAAACACACTGTCAAAACTAGAATACATTCTGTATTAAAAAGAGAAAAGAAAGTGACATTCATATATAAAGAACAAAGCTCCACTATTTCTCCTGTTCCAGGTTAGGAGGTTTGCCACCTGCCCCGGCCAGTTGTTTTTTTTTTTTTAAGAAAAAAAAGAAAAGCTTATGTATGAGAACAAGGAAATACAAATATTCAGAGGTGAAACTCGGCACCTGTTTCATTAAATTTGGTAAGACTGTACTTGAAAACTATGTAAGAAAGGAAATGAAGGGGAGTGAATGTGTCCATGAGAAACCATATTTCTCAGCACAACCCAAGTATTTCCATACCCCTAAAACCAAAAGAATAAGGACTCTGAGCAAATAGGCAACAGAATTGCTACATTTGCAAGTAAATGCACAAGTTAAAAGCAAATTTCTCCTCGATGTAAGTGAAAAAACACAGAATTTCTTTTTGAATATCATTTTGTGTTAAAATATTTGAAAGTATTAATCTTAAGTAAATTGAGATTTTATAACTATATTTTTGGCAATAAATCTCTTTGAATAAGGGCAGCAATAAGATAACATTTTTTGTAGTAAGAATATATTACAAAATATATCACATGTCATGATGAAAGCAAAATTAGGTGTCCCAGCATTATTATGACTTGAAAATAGTAAATTTACATAGTTTCCATTCAGTTTTGTAGACGTCTCTTATCTACCACATTAAGTGCTTATAACCCACAAGATCTTTCATTAACTGAAGCTACCACTACAGAAGCTTCATCTGCAAACGCTAATTAGCACAGACAGACTTGGATCTTTCTGGATAGCTGGGTGATCAGGCCTGCAGTATGTTGCAGTGTTGGTACACATATTGTTTTCAAATCAAATATTTAGATACTATTCTGGAACAGCTGGAACTTATGTGAATCCTTATTAAATTAAAGAGTTGACATCTTTTGATGCACTTTTTATAACAGCAACAAAAATACACCGACACAGAAAAGACTTGCCAATTGTAATCACGCTTTCCTCTTCTCTTTTGATTGAATCAGGAGGCATTCTGCTGCTTTTTTTTTTTTTTAATGTATAAATCAAAGAATAAAAGAAAAGTATTTCAATTACAATCCAAAGCAAAAAAGCACAGCAAGAGAAACCCTCCATTCTTACTTTTCAAGGTTTAAGGAAGCCAGGAGGCAGTGCCAGTCTAATTACAGAATCTGCAATCAGTCAATATATAAAGATTGAGATGTCCTCAATGGCAAACAATCTTTGAAGCCCTCTGTTCCATCGATAGAGAGCTTCATGTTCTTTGTCTACTGCACCTGGAGGTGTTATTAGACCTCGTGGCAGAGGCTGATGAGAAGCTGCCACACAGGCGGTCTTTAATCCCCTCCTCCTCACAAGCATTTTTACAGAACTGATTGCTGTGGCGGTGAAGGACCTGAAGAGTACTTACACATTCTCCTGCCGTTCAGAGATGGATTTTAAATGGGCATCTCGGAATTTGTATACTGGGGTAAGACTCTAACTGTAGTTCAGAGGCAGTTCCCAGACAGGGAAGAGAAGATCAATGGCAGTGGCAACTGTTTCAACGGGTGAGATTTAAAGAGGTCTCCGCTGGAAAAGCAAATGCAGAAAGCTCCTTCAAGCAAGAGTAGCAGATGGCCTGAGGGGTCTCTCTTAGAAAGCCCTTGAGAGGCTTTTCTAAATCAAAAAAGGCAACACGATATGCTGATACTGCAACACAACCGTGTGGGATACCATCTGAAAAAGCAGCGAGAACTAGCAAGATGCAGCAATCTACATACAGAAATACCACAGACTTCGTTTATGTTCTTCACATCAACTACACATTCCCTTCAGAAGAGTACCCATTCTATCCATGCCACACTAAAATCAATGGTAGCTGGCTTTGTAACTCCTACGGGGGGGAGGGGAGGTGAAAGTAAACTACTGGATAATCTTGGAATGAGCAAAAACTGGGAAGAACCAGGAGGTAGAGACAAAGCAGGCATACTGAAAAATAACACAAAAAGAAAACAAGAGGCAGATTATAAGAAGGGAATAAAGTGTTGTAAAGATGAAAAGGAAGACAAAACAACTAAAATGCACACAAAAATTAAAAGCAGGCAGAAGCAAGCGAAAGAAGAGGCAGGTTTTGCATTTGTGCAATTCTTCAAAAAATAGCAATTATTTTATATATGTATATAAAACCTTCTCAATATATTAGGAAATATTTACCCTCTATCCCTGCAGTGCCAACAAAGCAATTAAATGTTCACCTTTAATTACGTAAGTAAAAAGCGCAAAGCACATGGCAACTACTCACATCTCAAAAAAAATTCCAATAAGATCAAGCGATACTTCAGTCAGCTGACACTATCTTTTTTGAAGTTAACAACTGCTCACATATCAACATGAAAGAACCTCAATTTTATACCGAGTAACTAAGTAGGTTTCACGCAAAGAGAAACAGAACAGGAGTTTTGCTTTTGCTGTGGGAGAGCTGCATGGCACGTTGTGGTAGAGGCATTTACTGTAAATGCCTATTTTACTAAATTAATTATCAAATGTGTACACTATTTTAAATAGTGTCTAGCTACAAGATGCAACTGTAAAGTATAAACTGTCTTAACTGGGAACAAAACCTATGACAGCAAGAGTAAATTTAGTTTTAAGACTACCTGAATTTTTAAAATAAAGATACTGATCTGTGCATGTATTATTATTCTAATTTATTGATGTTATAAATATATTTTATAGAATTTTGTTTTTAATAGAAATCAGGAAAGCATAGTAATAAGAATAATAAGAAATAGTTTTCTTTAAGCAGTGATGTTTGTATTAAAATCAGAAAATTATATACTAAGAAGTTCAGATTCACTAAGGCAGTTATCTTCTGTTCCTATTAATAGTTTTAAACACAAGTTACCTGCAGTTTAGAGTACAAAGGCATGCATGCTTTCATAATCAAAGTCCATCTCCTATAGCCTAATGGCCTGAATGGACCTCCTGCCTGCATTCTTATCTTCAGTAGAACCAGGATAGAAAAAAAGCCACTATTCTGGTCTTCCTCAAATTCCAGCAAGTATCTTGACATGAAGTTTAGTATTTCCATGTAACACTTTTGTGCAGAAATTGCCATATATATGTAGGATTAATTCAAGACAGAACAAAACCAGGTTACACTCTTACTTTATCCCTTCATCTGCAATTTCTACCTATTTCTACAATTATTTAATAAATTATTGGCCATTTAATGCCTAGATCTGTGCAATTTAAAATGACCACTCAAATCTTCCTGCATATCACAGACAGACCAAATACAGCATGATGTGCGTGCTAGGCGATTAGCTCAGTCTAATTCCTTTTCCAGTAAAGTCTGAAAGAAAGAACTTCTGTTTCCTGAATCTGTATCTAGTTAATAAGAAAACTGTCCTCTGTCTGCTTCTGCCTGCAATGCGTATTTCACCCTGTCGCATCACTGGTAGACCATAAAGCAGCCTCAAACTTGCCGATGCGTTCACCTGCTTGCAGGTTAAGGCAAGACAGATCGACATGCCTCGCTATTGTCTTTCTAATATTGACGAATAGCAAAGTTAAGTGTTTGAATCAAGTCACTCTTTCATACTGACCCCAGAAAGGGAACAGATTAAGCAGGGAGAAGTGGTAAGTAAGCCCACACATGAGTAACGTTTAATTAAAGTAATTCTGTGGGTAGGTAGGTGGGTGTGTGGGAAAGCTGAAGAGAGAGGTGTGTGGGAGAGGAATGGAAACTTGAGAGTATAAACACGATTTGAAAAAAATATTTTCAGGGTTGGGGGATAATAAGCCACTAAGCCATCCTTAAGACCCACGTGTAGTCATGCAGGAGAGTAAGATTAGCTCTTGTGTAACCCTGGGCAAAAACTGTCACATTAACAGGAATTCAGCCTTGTGATTTAAGGAAGAAGAGAGGGAGCCAATCCAAATGATCTTCATAGCTTTTAACTAGAAACCTTGTTAGTTTTCCATCTACCTGTGCCACCTGACCATTCCGACCTCTCTAACGGAGAGCCAGTTGCTTGCAAGCAACGACCTAAGGATCTTGCTGGTTAACCAAGAGGTTACAAAGAGATTCTCCTCATGCCATTTCACAAAGTACTCCAGGCAATAGACAAGTTTATATTCGCAATTACAAAGAGTTGGTGCAGGGAGGAATCGACAACTTCTGATAAAGTTGCAAACCATTAACTACCATTTGCATGCCAATTACAAAAGAATGGAAAACATCATTAGTCTTACCTAACTTAGCATAGCCGCTCTTGTATTTAGTGAAAATGAGAGCTAATTTTCACCAAAAAAAATCCCCTCTGTAAGGATCAATTTTAATTACCATGTTATAATGTGAAGCAAAGATGCAGAAGGTCAAATACAAAGTAAGTTGTAATTAGCTATTTCATCATACCAAGATTCCCTTTGAAATTTATGCTCAGTTTATTCAGCAAAATGTGTAACAAATGTTTTTCTCAATACATCAGAACCCAAAGCACAGCCAAAGCATTTGGATGCCACAGCTACTTACACTGCATAGAGAGAAGAAAAAGTCAATAACGTAACATGCAAAAGAATTGGCATAGAGAAGTAAAGAGCCCAAGAGGCAAAACAACGTACCAGAAAACTCAAAAAAACAGTACTGTTAACTCTTTCAGGGCCAAGCAGGAAGAAAATATTAAATTGTTTAATTGGTCAATTAAACTGGGCACATCAGAAATTAATTGGTAATGCTTTTTAGAAGAAACTTTTCAAGTTGAGTAATATGACTATATCTCTGGTTGACAATGTGATTGAAAAGACCTCTGCAATGTTTTGTGCATTAAATCTGCCTTAGCGTTGGCTGGAATTACCTGCTCAAGTGATCTAAGAACTGTTAGTCTGCCCCACAACGAACATTCAGAGGGGTATTCAAAGGCGTTCAGCTAATTTATTTCAGCAAACATGACTAGAGATGAGAACGTAATTGCTCTCTTTATCCCTGAGTGGGTTTTTTTTGTTTTGGGGGAGGAGCTTCAGCTTTACTACTTCACCAATTTCAAGCACTCAAAAATCATGAGAGGAAGTTAAAATCACAGTATCTCAAAAACCCCAGCATAATCATTTTTATGTCTTCTGCTTCAATACCACATTTGCAATCCCTTCTTGCTATGAGAATCAAAAGGAAAAAGAAGCTGAGGTGATAGCTAAACCACAAGGATCAGTTACTGCGATTTCAGAAGCATGCACGACATGCTGCTATGCGTGCAGTGGCACAACTAGCTGGCAGCGTAACAGCTGCTCTCCTCACGCCGGATTCCCACTCACAGAACGACAAGTATTTTCTGGGAGCAAAGCCTAAGTTAACTCAGCAACACAGGAGAAAAAAAAAAAGGTGGTTACCTTCTCACCAAGCAAAACAACTAAGTATACAACCAGGTGCTTTATAAACCTTACCATAGAAAACAGTCGGTTTCAGGTTCTGCGTATCCTTGAGAAGAATCTACTTTAGAGCATGCACTGACACGTACCGCTGCTAAAGGGAGCAACGTGTTCCTGCTATTCCTGAGCATAAGCACAGGAATACACGTGGGGCGCAGTTACAAAGTTTACACGCAGGGCTCTCAGCAAGGAAGCCTCTTAGAAGTAATAATGCCTATGATCACAAGTCATTACCCTGCCTCCCCAAACCAGCACAGCATTATGCTATCTATTTGGGATGTCAGTTCTGATCTCTTCACTATGGAGCAGGAGCTGGAGCAGGTTGCTCGCTTCTGCAGCTCTGAAGCACTCGGGGTCTTGAAACAAGCTCCTTGAAATATTTTTTCAAGTAGCAGTTGGGACCAAATATAAAAAGTAGTATAACTGAAATAGCATACCGTGCTGATACAATAGTCTACACCAGCAGGGTATGATTTAGATGAATAAACACTGCTGTAACAATCGTCAAAGTATTAGCAGCTATCTAGCATACTGGTGGCAAACATTTATAGACAAAAATATGGAATTGAAATAGAATAAAAACTGGGTCATTGATAGCAGTTGGGGGAAAAAAAAATATCCATGGGGAAGTCTGACTTGCAAGACAGCCGCTTCACAGTGAAAAGTTCCGAGCCCCTCCGCAGGGGGAGCAGAGTGCTCTGAGTGCCACTCTTCAGAGAAATGATTGACGTGGTTACCTGCGCTGTAATTCTGCTCTGCGTGCTTTCCAGACAGAACTACACACAGAGGCAAGCCAGTCACCTTTTCTTCCCAAGCCACCAGAGGCAGTTCCAGGATCCGTGTTCCAGGCGCACTATGAAAACCCACTAGGCAAAAGCAGAATATTCAGAGACAAGGATAACACCAGTGGAGTTCAGCAGCACCGAAAAGTGTCCCACTCACTATGCATATACTTGGTGTGTTGGACTTCAAGGAAGCTTACCTCAAGGCTAAGGAGCACAACCACAGTTACACGATGAACCAGCAAATTACAGAGAACGTTGTTTTAAACATCTCTACTTCAATGACACACTGTTGTAAGAACAATTGATGGACACCTCTAAACCAAGTAGGATATAGCCCCCTGTTTAATATGGAATAGAATTTCTTGAAACAGCTAATGTATCCCACATGCCCAGGAGATGGACAGACCAGGAATAAAATAGCAGGAGAGGAGGAGAAGAATGAAGCATTGGGGAGAAAAGAAAGTGGGGGGGGAATAACTTACACCAATAACCTACATTACAACAGAGCAGGAAAAAGAGCTAATAAAAATAGAAACATGCTGCAGAGAACCATAGTAACAGTCTACCCACCTGCAGGCTTCGACAATGCACTAAAGCACTTTACTATAAATGCTTGCTACTGTCAATTTTCTTACCCAAATTAAAAAGCGCAACAGAGAAATCAGTATTTAAAAAAAAAAAAAAAAAAATCAAAGGTTGTGTATCTTTCTCTTCCCCAAAACAACCAAGTTCAACATGGTGAGTAATTTTTCAGTCTAGAGTATCACTAAGCCTTCCCAAATTCTTAGATGACGAGATGGCCTCTGCAACATGACTAAACAATGCACAAACCTAGACATAATTAAAACCAAGAAAAGAAAACATCAAACTTACAAACCATTACACCTCAAAGGATATACAAAATTTCAGGGTAAAGAAGGGCAACTGTAACAACAGGCATCTAGTATCTAATATATCGATTATTTTCACACAGAAGAGTATCAAGTTCAGTGGATGCTATGGGAGGAATTTTGGTAGTAACCAAGCTGAAATTTAGTCGTAACAGAGGAGTTACGTGAAAACCACCTCATCATTTTCAGTGATCCCAGACAACCCACACCTCTGCACTGCATGTCTTCTACAGGACTCCAGCAGCACTGCATCCGCTAATGCCCTGCTGGCTACTGATTGAGAAGCACCTTAGGCAGAAAGGCACTACGTGCTGAACCACCAACGCTCCCCCAGGTAAACTGCATTTTCCCTCGGGGACCCCTATCCAAGCGCACGACTTATCAAGGCTTTTCAGCTTGCGAAATCTGGTGAAGCCACAGTCCAAGGCAGACAGACTGCACAATGACCTCGAGTTTTCTCTAACGCAAAAGCAGAATTAAGTTTAGAGCAGAATATTTTTTATATACACACACATACATAAAACACAGAGTATCATTACAGACTCAGTTTTTACCAGACCATGACATTTACTTCCATTATTAGTATAATACACTTAGAATAGGAAACACTAGAGAAACAACACTTACTTTACTATTATCTGCTTTCTTACACATGCCCAGTTAATGCCCTTTGTATTTACATACTCATCTCCCACTGACATCAACAGAAGTCATGCATAAAAACCACAGGCAAAAACTGAACAAGTTTTACTCTTGGAACTATGTATGTACAATATGTTTGCATATATATATGTACACAGGTAAAAGGTGATTTCATATTTCATAAAATGATCAAATGTCTGTCTTAAAAATCCTTTAAAATATGTAACTATTTAATACAACACTCAAACCCACTCTGCAAAATCGTCAGACATGCTACTTTCACCGTAACTTTGTAATACACTTACCATTGATCCATCTTCCTTGAAAGAAGCAATTTACTATTTTTGTTAATGACTAAAAGCACGTTTGATGCTATGCAACTCCAAAAGTCTACCAGCACTTAAGTAACCCAGTACTGGATGAGTATTGATTATGCATATACTCAGACTACTTCCTTGATTAAACAAACATATTGATCCAAGAAAGATAAAAACGGTATTCTTTAGAGAAGACTCAAAGTAACTTTTGACAGTATTTTATTACCTACAGATGATTTTATATTATTTCAGTTAAATCATCCTGTCTTTAAACATTTACTTCCCTTTCATCCTGTACATTTCCTGTTTCATAGCATCAAAATACAAAGTTAGCAATCCCTATACAATCTAAGCACTCCTAATGGCCAGTACTTACCCTACCAGAATACTGATTTACACTATTTTATCAAAATAATAGATTAAAAAATTTCACTAGGAAAACACTTTTTGGAAGTACAAGAGCATTTCTAATCCCACATCTTCACTGCTAAATGAGTGTCTGTTAAATTATATTTGAATTAGTTAAGCATAACATGCAGAAAAGTAAAATCTTAACAATATCAGAACATTCTGTGCTCCTTAATTGCAACTTTCGAAGTGCTTGTTAGTCAATTTTGAGCAAAAGCAAGCAAGAAAATGTTCTTTCTTAACTGAAAAGAACTTTGGAATTAAACTAAGAGAGAAGTGTAAGGAGAATGGCATGGGTTTTGACAGGCTAGATGCCCAAGCCAGCTGGAAGTCCACAGAAAGTCAGTGCTACAAATGACAAAAGCTACCCAGAGCATTATATTCAGATATTACGTGTGCTCCCTGGAGAAGCTCCAGGTATGAAAGGGTTCGTGCAATGTTTTGTTATAAAAAGTAAAATCCAAGAGGGAAAAAAGGATCCCTTCCTATTAAGTTCTCAATAAAATATTTCAGTTTTAATCAAAGAAAAGCATGCATTCTCTTCTGATCAGATTTGTCTGCTTTCACAGCATATAGAAATACTGTATATTCTGTAAGGCTGTATTCATTATGTCCCACACCAACTCAAAGTAGGTTTCAAGCACTGTCATTTTGGCTTGGTGGTATTTTATAGCCATTTTGAAAAGCTCTGAATGACCAAAGACAACACAGGAAGCCTTTACTAGAGCCTATGGATTCTACTCATAAGGAAATCAAGTCTATAGACTTTCTACATTAACAGCACTCTACTGTGCACAAAATCGCAAACCTGGAATAAAACTACTGATTGGAACCTCGTTCAATTTGCAGCAAATGCGGACACTGACAGTGGTTCCAGCTGGGCCGGGATCACACTCTGTGTTGCAGTAAAGGATTCAAGAGAAGTTGCATGGAACCTTTTTATTTTTATCTTTATTATTGATATCTTTAGTGGGGTTTAGGTTGCACTAGACCCAATGTGAGCTCTACCTTCAGTGCGTGATTCTTTCAGACAAAAAGAAAGAAACTGGGACACACAGAGAAAGGCAGGGTATGTGTCTAGCCTCAGCGTGGATTACGTCCTTCATGGATGAGGTTAAGTCATTTCTGGTAGTAGTTCTACAAATTAGGTAATTGCCCTGCAGTTTATTAGCTTCATATTTCAAAATTCTAAGATCCATTTTTAGTGGTATATCCAGCTTCACATGTACATAAATATGCATGTGAATAAAAAAATTGAAAAATTGGTGTTTGCCTCCAATAGTTGGGTCTAATCCACATTAATCACAACAATATTCTTTTGTGAATGATTGATCAATTGATTATTCTTCTTTTAAATGCACGTAATACAGCTCACTGAAAGGAAACTGTGTAAAAATATTGGAACCTACCAAACAAATGCCACTATGGCCCCACATCAAATCCACTTAAAATTCTTTAAGACTGGAAACCAACTATTCAGAAAGCTAGCACGAACTGGAAAGAAACATAATTTTCTTGCTTCAACAATAAAGACCACATGGAGTTACAGTGTTGACACAGTGCTATTGAAGCTCTACTTTGTAATAAAAACTTACATTATTAAACCTACAGAGAGAGATACACAGCTGGACCCTCATAGTATTACAAAGTCCATGTCAAATCTGCCCGGGATCCATCTGCATATACCTATTTATAACGTCTCTACAGTGTGTTAAGTGCAATGCTAATGAGACACAGCATAACAGATTTTAGATCTAGGTACCCCTAATTAAATTGTGCAAACAATATTTCACTGTAAATTTGTAAAACTAACTGGTGAGTAATATGTTGAATGCCAAGGCTACTTTGAACAATGTAGATCCATAGAGATACACTTCTTGTAAACTTGTATTTTCAATGCCTTGTTCTCCAGGGAGGGGTAGCATCCACAACTTTTGATATAACATTGCAATTTAGAAAAAACACCTTTTTAAAAAACAAAACAAACCAAAACTTTCTTAAAAATACCCTAAAGTCAAAAGTAAGGAAACCTAATTCTTTATAAACAGCATGGGAGCTACTTCAAAAAGTTATGCGCATTCCTCTGTAAGAAAAGAAACAGGAAGGCAAGAAAAGGATTCATAATAAAAAGAGCAAATAACCATACTATATTCCCCAAATACAAAATGTTAGTGGAACTGAAGTGTTATCCTTCAGAGAATGGAAATTCACTCCAAGTGGAACCAGAAGGGAGAAAGTGTATGACAGGTAAAATATAAGTTGGATATTAGGAAGGCAAAAAGGAAATAAGAAGAGCAGATAGCAAAGGATACAAAACCAAATAACAATAAAGCCTATTAGTATATGAGAAGCAGCAAACTTTCAAGGGAATCATTGGATTTGCTAGAGCTGGGATTGAATAGAGCACTTGAAGAAGACAAGGGCATTGCAGACAATCAAAATTATTTCTTTTCATCAGCCCTTGCCATGGAACATGTTGGAAAAACACATACCTGACTTTTCTGATAAAGAGACTAACACTTCTTCAAACTGAAAAATCAAAAAGGGGTGAGGAAACACAATAAATTGAAAGCAGTAAATGATGAGGGATGAGCTCCTGTCCCACTCACATCGACAGGTGCTTTACTGTTGATTTTAGCACTGACAGTTTTTTACTTCGGAACTGAACAGCAAACAGACCAACGGTTTCAAAATACGAAAAGGCTGAGCTGGACATCACAGCAGACTGTTCAGTGTGCAGCAGTGGTCGAAAGAGCAAGCAAAATAGTAGAGTATAAAAAGAATGAGACAGGGACAGTAGGAAAGACTGTATTTTTAGTCAATATCCAATCTCTTCCACAGTATCTATTCAGCTTGAGGCTCCTGCTCTAAACCAGTGACAGTGGCATATGGCAAGAGTTTGACAACAATCAAAAATTACTATGGAAGAAAATGTTAAAAGCTGGGAAGAACCAGGAAGTTAACTTAGCAAAGAGATGACAAGAGGGGACACTGTGGAGCGGCAAAGAACACGACGAGATACAGGTAAATAGGATGCTCTTCAACTTTCTCACACTACTAGAGCAAAGGGCCAATCAGGGCAATAAAAAGTTACCAAGTCAAAAATAAAAGGACTGAAACATTTTACTGCGTAAACCACAAAACTCTAATTCACAAGGACATCTCCATGATAATAGCAAGGAATATTCTGTTGTGCTTTTGCTATTGCTTTTCTTTCTTGTTCATATCCATATAAAGAAACTAGTGACACGGCAATAAACACAAATCTTCAGAACAACTCATTCGAGGGAACATGCTTTCCCGTTCCTCTTGCCCCACTGCATGAAGCTTTTTGGGTTGGATATATGGCAGGGGAGGAAGGGGAGGTAAGGCGAGGTACGGAGCATGGCCGTGGCAAGGATGAGGACAGCTAGTAGAGATGTTTCAAGCGCATGCTCAAATTGCAGTGTGCTGTCTGCTCTGTGCTAGAGCCTACACGTGTAGCACAGGCTGTTGATGGCTCAGAAATCTGCAAACTGTTGCACTGGATATATTGGGTCCCAATCGAGAATTAAGACAGAAGCACTAAACTACCAACGTGTGAAATTTGTGACTTAAATTACAAGGTAGGGCCATCCAAGGAGACTCTTGCATAATTCATAACACTTCAGAACTTCATATATAAATCAAATAGAAGGAAAGTCTATCATTGCTGCTCTGTCGAGCACAGATCCACAACAACTTTGGTAATGGCAGCACAAACAAGCTCTCTAGAAAATACAGTATTACAGACACGCTCTGCATGATACTCATGCACACAGTTCCACAAGTAATTTCAATACAGTATCATTCAATGATAAACGAAAAACTGCTTCCATGAAAAACTACTCAGAAGTGTCAAAAATACAGAGGTCATTAAAAATAACAAAATGAGTCTGGTTTCTTTGTTTGTTTGTTTTTTCCAAGTGAATGCTTACAAACACTCTTTTGCAATGTTTTTCCATATCGGACTTAGTCAAACTTTAGTATGTGATTCATGGGCTTGCTATTAATCATTTTGTCTGTCTGACACTGTAGAAAAGGAAACTACAGATTCTACAAAGCTCCCACACTAACTAAGAGGCTCCAAAAGCAGCAAAATTGTATTCTCCAAGTTGAATGATAAACTTTGACAGACTTTCAACCTTGAAATGGCGAGTAATCCTAACACAAATGAAGTGCAAACCTAGCGTAACGTAAGAATAAATGTTATCAGCAAATACACATGTAACTTGAAACATACTGCTTTAGAAATAGCTGAAACCTGGACTTACTGTGGCTGTGCCGGAGACAGTTTGTGCATTTGTGTCAGCTGCGCTCTGTTCAGAGTGTGTCTGAGCAGGAGGGTACATGTTTAACGTGTGCTCTGGAACAGTGGTTTGGCCTGTGTAGTCTGGAGCTGGATGAGGATGTGGGGCTGTGTATTCTGCAGGGATACCATTCTGAGGTGGAGCAAACTGGGCTGAGGCATAAGGCTGTGCCATTGTGTCAGGAGGTGCTGTAGCTTCCTGATTACCCTGTAAAAATCAAAGGAAAAAAAAAGGAAGAAGAAACGTGGCGTGAGACAAAATAAGCGACAATCCTGCACACATAACGCAGAAAGTGCTGATAGTATTCCGCTAAGATTGCTGGCCTGAAAAGGGCACAATCGTTCTTTCTTGAGGAGAAAATTTCTTATCCAAGTTAAATCCATTTTCCTCACCCCATTAAATCTTCTAATCAGACAAAAATCTGCTGTTCTCTGGATAACTGTAGACTATTCTTTAACTGGGAAAGGTCAGTGAAATCTACCTGAACTAACGCCTCAACTCAGACAATGAAGAGGGACAAAGCTCGGTTTATTCCAAAGGCCACTGACCGCAACTGCCAATACAGAGCTCTGGTGAGGTTAGCCCATGGTCTGCGATCCATTCTGACTTACCATTTGCAGAACACAACACATGCAACCTACACACAGAGCAGGATTTGGGTGCATACTGTTAACGTAACCGCATATGGAAAATATTTGTATGAAATAATCCTCTATGAGATATTCAGAAATACATGGAGCTACACTGTATTGAGCAACTGCATGCCACAAATGCAAAAAAAAAAAAAAAAAAAAAGAGATCCAATACAAATATTAAACAATTGAATCTAAAAATGCATCAGTTCAAAATCTTAAGGTAACATAAAAGAAAAATTCTATGTTGTTGACTGTCAAAAGAAATAGATTTATGAACTTTAAAGGCTTTAAATTTGAAGATAATAGTATTTCATTTCCATATTACAATAAGCCTATACAATTAAAAGCAAATGCCCTCATCTTTTTATAGATAAATCCATCTTTATGTTTGATATAACAAAGGATAGTCGAGCATGTTAATTTATCAATTAGAGACTCCTGACTAAATGCTCTGCTCATACCAGATAGTAATAACTCTAGGGGAGGAAACGTGCAGGACAATCTTTCAGAACCTATATAAAAGATGTACAAAACACAATGCTGCAGGTGACACAGCACTGGGGGCCATTAATACGGGGACTATTCTAAACTCAGATGAGCTGATTTACAGGATAAAATTATCCCTCTAAATAGCAAGGAATGTAAAAATCAATACTTGAGTAAAACTTTAACTAGTTTTTAAAATAATCTGTCATTCTCCCACCAAAGCATATACAAGTACCTGCAAAGGACTATTGTAGGCATTTTCCTTATTTGTACTCATCAGTCTTTGATTTCCTAATTTCAAAATAGGCTGGATAAATGAAAGACATTCTTTTGCACTTCATACTTAAGGATATTTCCAGCCAATTTCAACTAATTCAGACATCAGTTCTCTGACCTGAACAGGTCCTAAACGCAAGAGTTTTTAAGAATTTGCAAAATCACAGCACAGAAATAAGCCTTGGTACATGGCAGGCTTAGAAAGGAAAATTAAATTTTCCTTTGTTAAAGGCATTCAGTGTGTCCTAAAAAATTAAAACTTTATATCAGCAATCAAACCCTCCCTAATTTTAATCCCATCCTTGCTACTATTTTAGTGTATGGCCTTGAGCAAGTAGTTTACATTGCTTTATTCAACCATCTTTAAAATGAAAACAGTGACATTTACCTGCTTCACAGGGTTAAGGCAGTAAGTTTCATTTGCATATATCTACAATCATTCCAAGGTTAATGCTGCACTGAAACTTGCCATGTTTGAATCTCAGCGGAGGTTAAAAACTCTTGTAAATGTATACTTATACCCTCTTATGGCAAGGTCCCTTTCTTATTTCTTTTACCTAATATTTTTACTATTGAAAAAAAAATATCCAGATGAAGTAAAAACCAGCGATGACTGGATTACACCAGAGCCATTTATTAAATGGTAAAGAAGTATTTTTAAAACTTGCGGGGGAGGCAGGGGACCTTAAATTTTTTCATCAACTGTTTCAGGAAGGACTTCAGCAAGTGGTGAGAATCAACAGCAGCAAATCGCACTTCTGCCTATACAAGCATTTTCACTGTGCTGGCTTTGAAGCACAGTAGCTGGTTACTGCTGGTCCTTAAGCTATTCCTTCATGTCAGATGCTAAACATGGCATTAGAGTCAGCAGCTGTTAAAAAAGAACAATAACAGCAACAAAGGGACCAAGGGCTAACGTCCAGGTGTGTTTGATCTAAAGGTTTTTATACTACCTTGAGTCCTAAACCAGATGTTGCTGAGACCCCCACTGTTTCGCATTAACATTGACAGCAGTTCCATGAAACCCTAATTAATATTCAAAGCATTCAAACTTAGTGCTAATTACAACTAATATTTAATTAAGAAGGCCGAATTTTTATATTATTTTTACCAGAACTCCAAACGATTCGTATTTTAGATTTATCATAAAATGGCAAACTGCCCTGGCAATTCCAGCACCTTCACTTTGCTGAGACTCTTCTACCTCGTTCATTGGACTTGTTAAACTGAGGTCTGGATCACTTATTTATAACCGAGACCCCATTAATAAGTAAACAACAAAGGGCCAGGAGTTGGTTGGTTTGTCTGTTTTTTTATATAACTTCTATGTATTCCGGGATTTCCAGCCTTGCCATTAAACAAACAAACAAACCCACCCCACCATGCTTCGAGTAGAAAACTGGCACGCAAGATTATCAGTCCAGGCATTGTGTGTTCATTAAATTGTTTGAAGGGGGAAAAAAAAAGACTAAAAAAATTATACTTGCACGCTCTACTGTAGGCCATAAGTTTAAAATGACAGTGACAATAAATCTGAGTTGTTCGTCTCTTAAAATCAGTGCCTACTGTAGCCTTTCCTAGCCTTTAAAATTAGCGTGAATTTATGAGTGACAATTAATTCAATAGACACAGTATTACAACGTAGTATAAAAGCATGTATGTATAAACATATTTTTTACTACTTATATGGGTAACAAGCCAATAGCGTATTGTTTAGAATATGGATTTATATCAAGAACAATGCAGTGTCAGCTAACACACATTTGTATATACATGTGGTTGATGGAAATGCCAGACTATACAAAAGTCAGATACGTTTGAACAGATTTTAAAGAACAAAAAATTCTTTAAATACAATCACCTAAGATGTCCCTTTATTGTGCTTTTTAAAATACAGTGAACTAAAATGAATAAAGGAAATAATAGATCTAATGCATTAAGCTGAAAATATGAAATGGCCCTAAAAGCAACAGGAAATATTGATCCTGAATTAGCCTATGAACTCAGGTATTAGAGTAACCTCAAAACTGCAGACGACAGTACACAGACATCGCTTAATACAACCTAGGCATGAGAGGCTAAACAGAAGTTGTCCCTTCAGACTCCGCTCCAAGTATCTTTAAGATTAAATGACCCCTTAATGCTCACTTTGTGCATGGTTTTTAATAAAGTAGTTGTTGGCAACAGAAAGAAGAACAAAGGATGGCAGACAGTCAGGCTCTGCTAAATGTTCTGGCCTGAGTTTTAATGAAAACCACATTTCAACTGAAAAATATGCTTTACGTGGCAGTGTATAAAATCAAATTTATTGCTTTCTGGTTAAACGTTGAACTCTAAAGAACAGAAAAAGAAAGCATTCCGATGATGTAGGTAAGTGAAGTCGCTCCTATTCCATATATATTACTCCATTTGAAGAAAAGCTTAGAATTTAAAATGCTCCCGGTATCTCAGATCTCAACATGCCTTTTCAGCATCTTCTGCTCTGAAAGGATTTCATAATTAAGAAACGCATGAAAAGTGTCAAAACATAATAAAGCAAGCTTGTTATGTTTGTACACAAAAGACAGAGCACAGAAAACATTACTTATGCAGTGTTCCTTTTTAAAAACACATTTGCAGCATAAAAATGTATTCAATGAAAACCTTTCTGCTTGCCTGCATTTTAAAGTCTAACTAACAGTTTATTGTTTGTTTTACTCTATTTTCTGTTTGGTGCGTTTTGTTTCTTTGGCAAGAGATATTTCACATTTAGAGAAAGCCTCTCATACTGTAGTTAAATGAGCCAAACTGCATCATATCCTTAGGGCACGGAAACAAAGAAGAAAAATGCAACATTACTCTGTAAACCTGCTGGTTATAAGAACGGCTCAGTTAGACATATCAAGCACAGCAGAGATACATAATCACCGCCGTAGTTTGCCCTCCTTCAGACTGAAGCAACAAAACACGTATTAGAAGTCTTGCATGCAGTGGTGCAGCTGGTTACAAGAAATGCCCTGGCTTGACTAAAATCAAGAGTTTCAAGTGAAAATAAAAGTGAAAATACCTGCTGTACCATCCTGCTCCCTTTATTCTCCATAAACTTAGCAGCTGCTCTAGTCCCAGGCCATACAGCATCTGCCCAAAGCAAGCATCAATTATGGATGAGGGCGTGTGAGCAATGTAATGTGTGCATGAGTGTGGATGATAGGGGTGTTGAAGGAGGGGGAGCTAATGCAAGGCTTACTGACCTCCCTCTCAACATCTGACTGCTCCCAAAACCTAATCCAGATGGGACTCTTTCAGTTTGCTGGGCCTCGCCCCATCAATCACAGCAGGCCACTCCTCTGTCTCCTGCTACTAGTTATAGAGCGCACCACTGAGCAGATGATTACACACAGAAGAAGAAAAAACACAGCTTGACTACATTAATAGCTGTTTAAAAAACATTAGAAATGCTACTATGTAAGTTGCCGGAAGCTGAACGTTTTTGTTTTAAAATTAAGACGGCTGTATTCAAAGTTACAGAGCCCCCTAAACTCCCAGTGCTTTGGCTTTTTGATAGCTACGATGTACAGTAACATGTGTGCATTTCTGTGTGATTAATTCGTCCTACATGTGGTAGAGTTAATACCAATAAGATTTCTATTTTAAAATTGCTGAACTCCACAAGTAAACCATCAATATTGAACTAGCCTGTTTTAGATTAAATGTACTTTATCCTTCCATACAAATGAAATATTGTTTCCTTTTTTGTTTCATTTCATGACATCCCTCTTGCTTAGCAGGGGAAATATTTCAGAAATGCTTCCAAGGTTTAGTTCTGTGAGGCACTTTAAGCAACTTAATGCTTTGCTATTAAAGGAACTTTCCTAGACACTCTGGAGATAGTTTTAAAATGATTAAACTTCTAATTAAATCACATAATAAAGGAAAAAAAAAAAAACTAAGAAGATACAGACAGCCCCAAAGAATACGCATTTATTGCCACTCTGTCGCAGACTGTCTACAGACACGAGAATTCAGAAACAGGGCAGACATGTAACATGGGAATTATTCTTACAAACGTTCAAATTCTAAGGGGTGGGCAGAACAGCAGATAAACAGCCCTCAATTCATCATTAAACTTATATTCCAACTGAAATATATTGGGTTTCTTTAAAGCGGCAGTGTAATTCTTCCAGATTCATTGCTGGCACCCCCCAATTAATGATAATAAAAGCAGCCACTTCAAATTTTTCAGAAGGAATCAGACATCCAACCACACTGGACCGATAATCACAACTGACTGACTCTGCGAGCTTTCTCTGTTGTAGCTTAATTATCTGACCAGGCCACTTGACTCAGATCATTTGCTTCTGCAATCATACAAAATGAATTCTCCAGCCACCTCTCTTTTTTGGAAGGTTCAGTACAGAGCCAAATTCAGATTTCATTTAAAAAACAATCTCATTCCAAAAGAAGGGTATCCTCAAAAGTAAGAAAGATAATGCAAACTAAATTTTTTTCAGAGAGCATAGGGGAAAAAGGTAATAGTAAGTAAGCAAAAGAGAATTTCTTTACTACCTTAGCAAGAAAGTACCATCTCTTTACTCCCATTACAGAGAAACATTTACTTTTGGTCCTCTTCACATATAACATACCGTATTCCAGTAAAAGTCTGTGCTCTTGCTACTGCTAAGTATACATTTGAAAATGAAATGTTCATTTTGTGTCAGTGCCTGAAGCATGGAACAGACTAACTAATGAAACATCACAACACCCTGCAAAGTAGGAAGGTTATATACATTTACTTACATTTAACAGAAGGCGGCAAACAACTTACCAAAAACTAAGTCCTAGTCTGAATTCCTGCCTGCATTCAAGACCACATAGTGTTATGGATGTATAGATACATATGAAGAAAGCATTCCCTCTGACACCTCCATTCTTTCCAATTGTCACTGCTCAAACTTTCTACTACTTTTATGACGCTGTGATTTATTACACTAGCTTTCCTTGTCCTACCTGACAATTCTTTCTCCTGCTATTTCCAATGGCCCAAGTGGACATGACTCTGTCACACTGATTTGTTTTGCTTCCACATTACCACCTAAATCTATCTCTATCTTGGTTTTTGCTGGTTTGTTGTTTTTGTTGTTTTTGGTTTTTTTTTTTTTTTTTAAACTTAAGTTTGCTGCCTCTCCCTCACTTTCTCCAACTCTGACTCTTAGGTATTTTATACACATCTTTTCAACTACAGCTCAACCTTCTATTCCATCAACCAATATTTTCCTTTCTTAAATACTTGGAAAGACTTTTACATCACACTTTGAAAACACAAGTCGCCAAAATTGCCTGAAGACCCACATAGCAAGAGAATCTGGAGCATTCAGCAGGTGTCTCTACAATTCATTTTCACAATGAGAATTGATTCTTAAAAGATTTCAAAAGAAAGGTATAAAAGGAGCTTGTCCTTTCCCACAAGTCAATACAGGAAAGCACACCTAATCTTATTCTACACCTTTACTGGGGCATACTGAAGAAGATGGTGCAGCATCCTCATACCCAAAGAGAAGCAAGGGGGGGTGGGGAAGAGAAAAAAGGATTGGATTGTCAACATACAAGGTACATAAAAAGCTGCCTGGAGTGCTGGCCTTTAAAGAGACTAGCAGTCAACATTTAGAAGCCTGTCAGTCAGCTATGAGTGCCATCCCTTGGGCATCAAGACCAGGTCCAAAACTGTTGAATATTTTCATAAAAGCCTCGTATGAAGTGTCAGAATGCGAGTTCACACACGACAGCAGTTAGGGGGAGCAGTTATAGGGGTCCTGAGAAGCTAGAGGAATGGGCTGACAGGAACCTGATCAAAGTCCTGCTCTTGGCACAGAATAACCCCGTGCATTGGTACAGGCTGAGGATTGACTGGCGAGGGAGCAGCTCTCCAGAAAAGGATCTGAGAGAGTCCTGGTGAGCAGTAAGTCAGGTACGAATCAGCAGTCTGCCTTTGAGGCAATAAAGGCTAACTGCACAGCGGGCTGCATTAGCAAAAGGGTAGCCAGTGGGTTGAGGAAAGAGATGATTCCTCCCTGCACAGCACTTGTGAGACAATATCTGGAACACTGTGTCCAGTCTGGAGTCTCCCAGGACAGGAGATACATTTGCAAACCAGAGAGTTCAGTGGTGGGTTGCTAAGACAGCTGGAGGGCTGGAGCACACAGACACATCAGGAGAGGCTCAGGGAGCAGGTTTAGCATAGCCTGCAGACGAGAGGTCTAACAGACAACTTCTCCAATTGCATCGTCTCCGATGTAATGGCTGGTTAAGAGACAGAATGAGACCTTTCTCAGAGGTACAGCGTGAAAGAAAAAGAAACAACAGTCAAAAGTTGCAGAAAGCTAAATTCTGGCTGGCTATAAAGAATAAAATACTGAATATGAGGGAAGTTAAGCACAGGAACACACTGCTCAGAGAGGCTGTGGCATCTTGGAGACTTTCAAAGCTCAACTGGACAAGCCCCTGAGCAACCTGATCTGTGTAGTTACCCCTGATTTAAAAAAGGATGTTGGGATTAGATGGCCTCTGAAGTTCCCTTCCAACCTAAATTATTCTATGCTTCCATGTGGTTTCCACAGTAGCAGAATAGCTTCAAAATGGATTTTATACTTTTATCCTATTTGATGACTTTCCTCATACAAGATTTACTGACAGGAAGAGACTAGCTACAACTGCTAGACTGCTTTCTCTCCTCAGAAAATGATATCTCAATTCTTCAAGATGGATTTGGAATGTTTTCTTAGAAAAACATACTTATATTTGTTTAATTCACAGCCAGAGCAGTATGGAAGTGGCAATCACTGTATAGTGCATGCAAGACAAGAATAGTTTCACAAGCAATGCAAATTAAGACATGTCATAGTTCACAACATTAATTTTCTGCCAAATGTCACCATTTTCATCATATGTAGAGGAACCCTGCCTTTACAACTACATCTCCACAGAAAGGAGTATTTTTCTCTGTCTTCAGTTTGCAAGAATGAAGGCAACATAGACCAAGTGGTAAATTACAGGCAACTATAAAAACATTAATCTGATCTTATAACCAAGCTAACACAGATCTCAGAGCTACCACAACTGCTGTCGGGCATGAGAGGAAAGAAACATGCACTGTCACCAGGTAGCCTGGATATCTGCAAAGCAAGAACCATTGGGCCTTCTTTTGTAACTACAGACAAAAATATTATTCATAGCTCAAGCAGTGGAAGCAGCAGAGATGTGTTGGCGAGACTATTTTACTAGGATGTATGAGCACTTCTGAGAAGCCAGATATCCTAGCCCAGGTGGCAAACCATGCTTAAGTAGCAAGACTGTATCTGGTCTTGACACAGCCCTGCATCGTACTTTGTACGCCTTTCTTCTAGACTCCACTGAGACTATTCCTACCTTGTAACTTACACACAAGCGTAAGTATTTCCAGAATTTGAGTCAAAAAACTTCTCTAAATGACACCTTATTGGTCCAGGATTGAACACTGCAAAAGATTAGAGTCTGCAGAGAGGAACTGAACAGCAATCAAATCCTGTTGCAAGCGTATGGTTTTTGACAGTTAGATAATTTCTAGAAATCTGAGAAATTCTTGTAACATAGCTAAAATAATTCATTTAAGATTTATTGTAAGTAGAATTCAACATCTCAATTGCAATTTACTCCAAAAAAACTGCATTCCTCAGGAGATTGGGATTGGATACAGCTGTGTTTTTTAACAGTGTCTAAATTGGGCAATTTAATATAGCTGAGGTTAATAGTTACACAAAGTTATTCCCAATTTAGAGATGCTGCCTCATCCAGAGTATATTAAATGAACTGCTTTTTCAGTTCATTTCCTAATGGACCTACCACAAAATACAGCAATGTATTTACCAGCTTTGTTAGCCGTAGGAAGTGCTGAACCTACAGTCACATGCAGAGACATCATGTTTGAAGGCCATTTGTTCTGGAGAAACCATATCACAGTTTCATGCATATCTAATTAGTTATTTTTCATAACTAACATAACTGCAGCAGCAGTTATTTGAGCGCAAACTGGCACGCCATCTCTTTGAACGACCTCCTTTAACCAGGGACACAGTCTGTCACTGATGAGCTGTGATTAAGCCTCAGAAAAGAAAGGGGACATTTCTCTTCATAATCCCTCATGCTGAATCATTTTCCAAGGCGGTACCACAACCACCACAGTTCATCCACTATATGTGAAACAGGTCCAAGTTTCAGTATGACAAATGGGAGGATCATTACTTGACTCTGCTGAAATAAAACAAGGAACATAGTCAGCTAGTAAGGGAAAGGAGAATGTAATGCCATAAGTCACCTTAAGCAGCAAAGCTGACCGAAGGTCGTACCTCCTTAGCTATTTGTTTGCAAACATCCAAGTATACAGGGCTGCTCTATAAGCCGGTTCACTTGAACTGGCCAGGTTAAGCGATAATGATTACTGCAAAACTGTCCCAAATGAACTAGTGGGAGTTGCTTTGTTTTGTTCTACTTTGTTCAAAACAGGTAAATCTAAGAGTTTCATTTATGTGGTAAGCTCCATAAAGGCGATGACATGATTGAGTTTGGGAATTTGGAGGAAGACCAAGAAGACAAACAGCAGAGTTAGAAAACTGGACTTCAGGCAAAGAGACTTCAGCTTATCCAGGGAACTGTTAGGAATCCCTGAGGTTCACCCATGGGAGGAAACTGCCCAAGGTAGCTGCCTGATTGATTGAGCCTTTGATTAAAGAGAACTTCAGTGTGTAGGAACAAACCATGCATTAAGAAGGAAGATACTTAGCAGAAGGCCCACATGGCTAAGCAGAAAGTTTCTTGATGAAGACAGACACAAAAAAGGAGCATAAAAGCAATGGAATCAAGGCTTGGCAACAAAGGAGGAGCATAAAAGTATTGCTCAGGTACTTGAGGACAAAATCTGGAAGGTTTTTTTGTCCAGCCTAGCTGGAACTAAGACTAGTGAAGACAATAAGGGTGACAGGAAAGGATTCTATGTACCAAGTCTGTTTGCAAAAGAAAGTTCAAGGAAAATATTGACGCAGGGAGGAGACAGTCTTGTGATGAAAAAGTCATCATAATATAATGAAGTACTTCATGTCTTTTTTGTTTCAGGTAAAGTCTGATCCTAAATCATTGCACCCAAATCATGGACAGCACGGGGAGCGAAGGAGAGGGACAATGAACACTGGAGATGCAACAGGTTCGGGACTCCTTTGTGAAGCTGGATGTGTTTACATATTTGAAGCCTTAAGGCATTCAACAGAAGGTGCCGAAGGAGTAGATCACTGTGATCAAGGGCCAATGCCTATTAAACTATGAAAAATTATACTGATAGGGGAAGTCCCTGACAGCTCAAAAAGTGAACATTACTCCTGTCTTTTAAAAAGGCAAGGAGGACGATCCAAGGAACTACTGACCACTCAGCCTCATCTCGGGCCCTGGAAAGATCATGGAGCACATCCTGTTGGAATCCATTTACAAGCACACAAAGGAGCCTTATGTAATTTGAAATGGTCAACATGGATTGTGCAGGGGAAAATAGTGCTTGATCAACCTGGTTGCCTTCAAAAAACAAAAGCAACTGGCTACATGGACAAAGTTAAAGCACAAGATACAATCTGCCTTGACTTCAATAAAGCTTTTAATGCTGTCTCCCATAGCATTCCTGGTTGAGAGCTGAGGAAGGAAGGGCTGGACTGTTAGATGGGCTGAAAATTGGCTGGACTGTCAGACTCTAAGATCAGTGGCTTAATGTCTGGCTCATGCCCAGTAGCAAGTTGAATACCTTAGGGTCAATACTGGGCCTCCCATTGTTCAACAGCTTGAAGAATGACAAAGAGTACCTCCTCAGCAAATTAGCAGATCACACTAAACTATGGAGCCTCAATCCAGGGACATCTTCATAAACCTGAGGACTGAGGAATCAGAATCCTTACGTAGTTCAATACAGAAAAGTGCAAAGTTCTGCACCATGGGCATCATGGAACAATGGTTTGAGGGAATGAAGTTCATTGCACATTCACTGAACCCCTTTCAGTTTTAGTCTGTACATAATAAAGGTATTGAAACACAGAAAAGTAATCTATATTAAATAGTAAGTGCCTTGTGATTTGCCCTTAGAAGCAAATTGTTCATGGACTATAAATCTTTTAAATTGCAAATGAAATTCTATTATTTCCTCCCCCCCACAAAACAAAACAAAAAAACCTCAAACAAAACAAAAACCAAACACACGCCCCCCCAACACCAAAACACCTCATCTGTGTATTGTTCATGGAGATCTCATGTGATAACATCCAAATATAGGTGGAAATTGCATATATTCTCCATTTTACCTGTAAATTTTCAGCAGGCAGAATTTTTGGTTTTATATGTCCGACCTCAATATTTTGAACTAATTTGGCAGAATATTTATGAATTCAAAATACCCACAAATCATACTTATCCGTTCCAAGAGACAAGAATTGTGACCTTCATGCCCATAAACTTTTGATTGAAATTATTTCAACAGAGCTGAATATAGTTTTATAGGTAAGAAAATCACCATTCTGCTGTTTCTCCTCTTTACATTTTCAGAAAAAATAAAATATAAAGAATCTATAAATTAACTATTTTACCATTGCTTTCAGACAATGCCCATTTCCCACTCTGTTTCATTTTAAAATTTCCATCATTTTGTTATTTATGATGGAATATAGATGACCTGAGCTGCAATGACCAGCTAACACAGCAATGCCACCTTGTTTAATACCAGTTAAAGCAGCATTCATTTTTTGGCGCTGAAATGAAATGATGGAGCACAATCTCCAATGTTATTTACTTCTAAGATTAAAATGACTATCAAAATATCATTGGGCACAAGGAACAGACAGATTGGCTTCCTGCCTCAGCTACACTTTGCTATGCTTGTTTATCACCGAGATCATTTGTGTACTTCAGTTAATGTTTATGTTAAGATGCTGTTATAGCATTAACAAGTAACTGTTTACTCCAACAACGTTTGTTGTTAGCAAACTAAGCCACAATACTGAAGAAAGGTACAGCTCTTCTCACCGATGAGATAAAAATGGCAATAAGATTTGCCTATTCAATGCAAAATATATTTCTAAACACTGCTGAACGTCACAACTGGCTGAAAATAAACAAAAATCTATTAATAGAGAATGAATCTGCAGTCATGAAGAAAATCCTTTAATGGTTCCTATAGCATTGGAAAGACTTTCACTGACTATACTGATGGGTAAGTTCTACTTTGTTACATCTCTAAAAAGCTTCTGTTACTGTGGAAGGAACAGTCAATTTGTCTTTGTATTTTAATTTCCCCATCTGTAGGACAGGGACTAAAACTGCTCTCAAATCTGCAGAACTATATTGTTTCTCCCTGCACTTCTTCTCTAGAGATATTTTTTTTTTTTTTTTACTAGCCCTTCTTCATACGGATGAACATATACACATGGTAGTAAATCTTGCTATAAAGCTGGCCTCTGCCATATGCCATAGGTTCTTAACCCTGGTAAGCTTAAAAAACATTGCTTTGAACAATACATTATTTTAAAATAATATAGATTGTGGGACTGGGTACAAATGATCTTTCTCGGTTTACGGTTTTATTTTGTGCCTCTGTGTGTAAGGAAGGGAAGGCTGGTGGAAGGAAAGGTATTTCCAAAACTGAAACAGCGTTGCAAAAAACTTTGGCATATTTACCAGAAGCATACGGTTAATTTACAGCAACCGCATCCAACAGCATTTGTGTTTATGCAGTGCAGCAGCGTGTATAACAGCCACAGCATCCAAACTCTACAATTAGTGGAAATAAGCATCTACACAGACCATTTTAGCAGAGAAGAGTTATAGCCTGAAAACTGCTTTTAATCCGTGTGAAGTAAACTGGCCATCTTTTATACTAGAACACTAGATTAAATAAGATACTGAAAAATATTGAAAGAGTTCGGTATTTGCCGAGTGCGCACCCAGCGAGATGGAGAATACAGCAAACGTGTTAGCATTCTAGCTGCAAAAGAAATTCAGATTAGATATTGCCACACAGAAATTGATAGCTAGTAGGTATTCAATCAGAAAAGTGTTTTTTCTTTTAAATATTATAATCACATGGTATAGTACATCACTTGTGTCAAGTTAAATTTAATCATATCAGCATACTTAAAGGAAAAAACCTGAATACCTACTCATATACCCATGCCAAGAGGGATTATGAGACTTTATGAAGCCTTTTCCTTTTATTTAATATTCCGGTATCTGTATAGAACAATTTTGATATGTATTATAACCTCAAACTAATCTATTTCATTGTCTTTTTAATGCACAGCTACTATGCTTGAACTCATAGCTACGGTATAATGTGTACCGTCAATTACTTACGTTCTTCTGAAGTCTGCCTGTGTAAAAGGAAAGACATTTTCCTTGAAGCAGCAATAGGCATAATGAGAGTGTTGCTAATTTTCTTGAGAGCAAAGCAACATCATCTGCTTTCTACTAGTTAAGAGCACATTTAAAAAGGAACAATAATTTATGAGCTCACTGATGCCTGCTGATTTTTGTCAGACTTAGTAAGAATCGGGTGTGTGAAGGACCGTGCTTCAGAAAAGGTGTTTGAGCAACACAGAAACCTGATAGGCTTTTACTGAAATGTGCTTTTTCTACATATGTTTAATGGCTTATCCGAACAACACTGAAAAATTCACCAGAAATAAATCAGTTTTCAGCTGCCAGAGACTAAATACAACAACAAAAATATAGAAACATGAATTTTATTCTGGGAAAGTAACGGAAACTGTTAAGCGGCACATATGTCACGCATGCACTTTGGCAGACTCAATCCACCTCAGAAGACATGAAGTCTGTATTCATAGAATTCAGGCTCCAAAATAGGGACCTAAAAGGCAGAAGTCTACCTCCACAAATGTACTGAGTTTATTTTGCCAAGTCTTTTAGTGACTTCTCCTCTCTTCTCATTCTGATCCTGATTTTCCCTATGTTTTAAACCTCCCTCCGCCTCCCTCAGCCTTCTTCATATCCTCCTTCTTTATTACCTCCTCTGCATCCTCTTTCTACACCTACCTGCAAAAATCTGATTCTCCCATTTAATACTTACTACAACAATTGAGAGTATAGTAGATGCAAAATGCTATCTGATTGACATGGTGACACAGTAACTATGCATAAGTATGAGCATGAAAAGCAATGGATGACCTTCATACAGACACCTTCACTTTCATGCAAAGTATCTTACTTAATTGTGAACTATTCTGAGACGAAATCTGAGGCTACAGGACTACAATTTAGAGATATTTTTCGCCTGCTCCCATTTACTCTAGATACCATTGTAGCCAATTGATCCAGGATTTGGAAGATGAAAAGGTATTTTGGAACTTGACACAACTATGGCACTTCCCATTTGTTCCTCTTGTTGGAGTGGTAAGTATATTAACCACCTCCTATAAATAACCACAAAGGGTTCACTGCTCGTCAGTTGACTTCATGGGGTAACAAAAAGGTTCAATGTTTAAAATGGATTCTTAAATTGTACAACTATTAATATTTCCAATGCCTACAGTTCTAAAGAAAAAAAAACAACCAAAACAAAGTGGTGAGCTAATTTATATTAACAAAAGCTGAAAAAGTAGATTCAAATCCTCTAGCAGAGGTCTGCTATGACTAATAGCATCAATTAAGAAAGGCAATGCACACCAAATTCAAATTTAGTGTCACGCACACACACACATATATATATATGATCATGGTGTCAAACTAAGAACCAAATTCAATGGGGAGTTATGAAGCATTGTAAATTGATCTGAAAATATTGTTTGCTAATAAGGATTATAAAATAACTTTTTCAAATTATTCTTTTAACTTCATTTTAGTAACACAGATTGAACACCAGTTAAATAACCTGAACTCAAGACCTCTCACACACTTCAGAAGCAAACAAATTATGACATAAAATATTTCCAATTAAACAGAGAATATGACATTAATTCAAACAGTATAAGCAGTACACATTGTAAAAGTCTCTGTTGCTTTACGCAGAAGACAGAGTGGGGGGTGAAGATACCCTGGACTTAAATCTGGATTTCTGTATGTCTTGGGCTTTAACAATTTAATACATTTTACTTCCATTTCTTACATACATAAACCAGAAATTTAAAAGCATAGTTTGCTACTAGAATTTGTTGGCTAACATCTTACATTCTGTGAATCTAAAAGAGCAACATCATTGCACCATTTCACTTAAAATAACAATTAAAAATAAATAAATTAGCAAGCTACTACAAACTCTGCAGTGACCCACACAGCCCAGCTAAATGGTGGTTCCCACTGCCTTCAGTGAAAAGAGGTTTTTTAATAGAATTACACAAAGCAAAAAGGCAAATCATTTAAAACTAAAAGCAGAGCATCTAACAGCCTGTGCAGAATCGCAGTGAAAGTAAGCTTTCCCTGAAGCCATGCAACTTTCTGATGCAAACTACTCCACATGAATACAGTAACTTGCAGGTCCTCAAATTTTCTTATCTGTCTGCAAGTTTTAAAAATAATCTCTGTCCTTTTTCTCGGAGAATAATCTCATTCAAGTTTTATTTAGAAATTACCTGTGGTTCATCTACAAATAACACTGAGTTTTGAAATACAAATTACTTCAGAATTAGAAAAGAATAATTAATACAGCCCTAACAAAACCCTCTACAATTGCATTTGCCAGGTATGTACCATTAAATAGTCAGCCGCACATCAACCGCAATCTAGAAAAAAACCCCACAGAATTCATACAAAAACTAGCTTTAACACATGCTTTCAAGAGCACAAAAAATATCTGCCATAAATATAAAAATAATCAGACGTGGGTGAAGATATTCGTAAGTGTCTTTATTGCCATTTTGTACTTCCAGTCTACTCAATCCAGTTAATCCGATTAACTGTCATCAAAATAGATTTCTGAAAAACAGTAGTAGAAGAGATACCAATATTCCTAAATAATTATCTTGAACTAATCTCTTTCTTCATGTATGAAACTTCTACGTCCCAGGAAACCTTATTGTGCAGGAACATCTCTGACAAACAGAATTGCTTCTCTACAGAAATTGCAACGTTTTCTTAGTGATCATGGAAGCAAAAGAGGAATTGTAGGTGTTCTCAAGAAATTAACTCAATAAATACAGATACCCAGCGCTTGGTCTCCAACAAGGAAGTCCCTTCCCCTGAGCAGCAGTTAACTAGGATTAGAAGTTCAGTAGAATCCAAAATTTTTATATTCAAATATAATCCAAACTTTTTGCACATCGCTGTAAATGACAAAGCACTGAAAGTATTTGGAAGTAACAGAACAATTTGCGCAGATTCTTTGCACAAGGCTGCATTTCGTTTTTAAGAGATAACTACGTTCCATGGAGATATTCTGCCAAATTTATTTTTTTTGTTTCACATATCAGTGCTTTTGCTTTGCAGAAATTGTTACAGCTTTTTAACTCTGAGCTGCTGAACTGAGCAAGAACAGTAAAGTAGAAGCATAGTTAAGGTGCAGTAAGTCTGACCTAGTTACTGAGATACTATGTTAGATTAAATTTTGGGATGTCTACTGTTTTTACGAATATGCTGCACTTTGTAGTCAGATGATCAGCAAGGAAATGACAATGCCCAACCGCCACCATCTGCAAGCTCAGGAGACATTTGGGAGCTCCTTACGTGTATCTGCACTATCAGCTGGTTTGGCTTTTTGGACCCCAAAAATGGTTCAGTTTATGCAACCCAGTTCTCCACTGAATCAGATGAAGCCTGGGCACATAACATATTTTTGCTGTCTCAACTGGAGGACTGTGAGCCTCCAGCTAGAGAGCTTCTTAAAGGACCATGGTCATTTCTGCAATGATCTGTCCAGGTACTCCTTCTATTTAATAGTGGCCTTCTGGAAAAACAAACAAGGTAAGGAACAATGATTCAGGAATATCCCTTCAGCAGTAATCAGGAAAATAGGCAATAACTATTTTCTTTTTTTTTTTTTTTTTTTGCAAGAACCATTCATTTTGCCAATTTATTTTTCAATCGTGAGCTGAGACAACTAGATTTGGAAAAAGTCTACACTTGTGAACTCAGAAAAACAAATATCCTTGCTAGCTTAAAAACAGACATTCACTCACATGAGGAGAAAGACTGCAAAAGAATAAATACTTGACCTGAGAGATTAGCAGTGATTGGAAAATGGAAACCTGCCCAAAATCTCAACAGAAGGGATGGTAACCCTCTAGGTTATACAGGTGCACGCATAAGAATGTTATTTTACACAGATTTGAAATATTTCTTCCCTTCAGTTTAGTCTAAATAATACTTTGATCTAAAAACCAAAAAAAAAAGCTGTCAGAGCATTCTATTCACTAAAACCACAGGAGAGAAATGGTCAGTAGAAAGTGGCAGCTAGACCAATTCTATCCCTGAAGTGACAGAGAGACAATAGTTAGGCCAGCCTAGAAGGTACAGACAATGTTTTAAAGATTTGCACATCTGCACTACATTGGATTATCCAATTTAAATTATAAGAAATTAGTTTTAAATTGTTTCAGACAACATGTATCAGCTGTGAAAACCAAAAAAGTATCCGACTATGGAAGTTAAGGGTGTTTAACTACACTCTTCATGCCAAGGCCTCTTTGAGCAGCCAACCTCCTGCTCAAAGCTGGGTTAGTTACGTGATCAGACCCAGCGGCTCAGGGCTGGATCCAGACATTTTTTGAAAACCACCAAGGACAGAGACCGTGCAAACTCTCGGGGCAACCTGTTCCAATGCTAAACTGTCCTCACGGGGAAAGTTTTTCTTCATATCTAGTTGGAACCTCTCTTGTTCCAATTTATGTGTGTTGCTTCTTATCCTCCCGCCATGCGCCTGTGTGAAGAGACTAGCTCCACCTTCTTGATAACCTCCTTGTAGGCACTGAAAGGCTGCTGTTGGATCACACTGGAGCGTTCTCTTCTCCAGACTGAACAAGTACAGTTCCCTCATCCTCTTACCACACAGCGTGTGCTCCAGCACATGAACATCTTGGGGGCCCTCTGCTGAATCTACTTCAGTTGATCAACATCTTCCTTGTATTGGAGGACCCCAAACTGGGCCAAGTATCTTAGATGCAATTTAACAAGTACCGGGTAAAGGGAGCTAATCGCTTCCCTCAGTTTACTGGTTATGCTCCTGTTTATACAGCCCTGGATACTGATGGCTGCCTTTGTTGTCAGAGCAAATATACTCTACCGACATGACCATACTAATCCAGCAGAAATTCACTGTGGGAAATGCTTATATTACACACTGACATGGAGATCTATTCAGACGTGAGCAGGTCAGAACTGCTTACAGGAAAGCCAATTTTGAGGGGCAAAGCGGCGATGACTCTATATCCCTCTGTGTAAGCAGACTGACAACATAAGCAGCTTGGATAGTCCCACCACAAACCTCTTGGTTCCAAACAAGAAAACAGCTCTGCCATTACAGAGGTTTCAAGTTGGAGTCAGAATTTCGGTAACAAGGAATTCTAGTAATCAGGAAAGTATCTATTTTTTAAGAAAGTCCCAACCAATTTATTTTGCCTCTAAGAATCAAAGGAAGCCGTGTAGCCTTTCCCTCATAGCAGCCACTACCTGGCGTGATCATTTTAACACAATAACTGAGATAAAGAAGAAATAACTGAGAAGAAGAGGGAAGGGGTAGCACAAACCGGGGGGGGGGGGGGTGGGGGGGGGGGGGTGGATGTGTATTTTCAAGGTAAAAGTAGATAAAGGTATTATAACCAGTAGCATTTACATGGGGAGTCACATTACCCACCATAAACCAGTTATTTAATAGGTTGCTTAAGAGCTAAGAGAGCTCTTCACCCCACCTCTAGCCCATTTAACACATCAGCCTGTACTAATGGTGAGCTCTCATCCAGAAATACACAGCACCTCTGCCTGTGGGTATTACCACACGATGCAAATGAAGTTGTAAAGAGAAATCAACTCATCAATCACAATCACAAGGGGACACTGAGCAATGCAAAAGGATTAGCATTTCAGCCCTGCTCAGGTCTTTCCTATCACCACTCTACTTTAATTAAATACCACCTCAAGTGCTTTATTACCATTAGAAATCTCAGTGTTGAACGCTAGCATTCTGGAATCTAAGTGCTGAAACTAATTAGAAATGAGAAAAAGTTAAATGTTCATTAAAAATTGTGGGATTCCCCTAACAGAAATGATCTACACCTTGGAATAAAGATTTGCCTTTCTGTGGATGTAGCATAACATGTTAAATAGCTTTCATTAAGCTGAAACCTTTTACTTTGAACCACACGCCTGCCATTGTCTTTCATAAGTAAAGCTACATTTAGCTGTATCTACCAAACCATTGTTAGAATTTAAAAGATTCTTGGCTTATGGTTAGCTGATAAGAGCCTTAATTCTTCTTCTTCTTCTAACATGTGATTCACTAATTTAAATTTTTTTCAGACTTGGCACACTCAAGGGCTTTTTGCCTTACTTCCCCAGATATACATAAGCTAGTCATTACTATTATGAAGGCGAAGAAAGAAAACATTAAACAGTCAAAGAAATATAAATCTTAGATTCTAACACAGAGAGTGCAACAGCAGGATTAAAAACAAAACGAAACGAAAAAAACTGAAGCAAATACAAAGACATTTGCAATTTAAAGCAATACAATATAGCCGAAAAGCAGTTTTCTCTTCCACTTGACTGCCAAGTGACCTGACTCAGGATTTTATGGCTTTCCCAGGAACAAGCTGATGATATCAGTAACATCCAAAACTTCGCCATGAAATTGCAGTGTCAAGAGCAAAAGTGAGGAGCAGACTTCCGATTCAAGTGATAAAGTAACCATTTTCCTAATTTTTATCCAGGTTAAAGTGGAAATATAAATTTGTTTTCTCGTCAGCACATTTATTAGATAAATTTACCTTTATACAGCAGACCTGAATAAGGCCTACACATTGCTGACAACCCACTCAGCTAATTAGGGTGAGGCTTTCTTGTTCCACTTTGTATATGAGACTTATTTTTAATGTCTGAGGTGATTTCCCAATGCAAATAATACCTCAAATATTAACAATAAAAAAGACCTACAGTTTTGTAAATATAACATATATTGTTATTTGAATAATGTCCAAAACTTCATACTACTGATAGTAAAAGATAAATTTAGCCTACATTTATTTTAACAATCAGTTAAATACTTAACACTAATGAAAATACTTTTAATTCCAAAGGAAACCAGATGGCTTTAAATAGTTGCTTATTTCAACATATGGAAACCAATCACAGAACTATGAAGAATCAAGCGGCAAACTCCCAGTCATTTTTAATTCATTTTGACTAACAAGAACAAAATCTAAGAAGAATACAACACATAAATAAAAGAATCCAGCTTCTAATATGACTGCTTTAGTTTAAATTGTAACAGAACGAGGAAGGTTTTAGAAATATTTGTTTGATCTACGATATTAGATTTTGTTCATTGCATTGATTTAGTTTCCGGTTTTTAAATGTACAATTTTCAGAGAAAATAAAAATTTGTGATGCATGTACATTTTCACATTCGTCTACCACCTTAAACCCCCAAAGGTTATAAACTGCCCCGTAAACAGTTCTCCCGTCATGAACATGCACACAGGAGCTCCTGGAGCTTCCTCTGAAACAAAGCTGCTCTTGGAACAGGACACAAAACACATTCACAAACGCATAGGATCAATTGACAAAAGTTTTTGTCAGACGACAGCAAAAGAATACACTGTGCAGGTAGCAACGAAGGTGCGAAAGAGCTACACCGGTCGGTTCTGGGATTGGCCAACACAGCAGAGCTCGCTCTTCTAGTCTGGCAAAGCAAGGCAAAACTGTACTAAACTGCAAATTAAAGAACAAGCAACACTCCTGTTTTACTACTACTGTGAAAAGCATCATCTCCAACAATGTAACTGTAGCTGATGCTTTCGAAAAGCATTAAGAGCAAATGATTCTTACCCTGGTCTTATCATCACAGTTTTCTTCCGTTAAGGACACAGATGTTTGCCAGCTAAGTCTGTGTCAGTTTATTATTGACTTAAATACAATCAGTAGCTTCAGTGAATTAAACCAGTTTATTTTCCATCTCACGCAGCCTGTGACTTTCTAAAGCTGCAGCAAAACTTTGCCATTTTTGCTTCATGTCTTCCTATACGCTTATGTAACAATATACTCTAAAGGTGCCCCTGCATTCTCCTCAGCTGGTGGGCAGAATTGTACTTTCTTTAGAATATTTTTTAGGACTCCATTTGTTAAAAGGGAAAAAAGGCTGCTTAGGCGTTTCATGATTTCTGTGCAGAACATTCAGTACGTGGGAGTGCCTCATTTGCATAGTGGCATGTGGGTAGGATTTGGACAAGCACACTGAAGGATATGACAATCAAAAACAGATATGTGGGAAATCTCTTTTAAATGTAAAAAGACCTCCGCCAGGTTTCACTAACTTAGGTAAACATTATTTCTAAGGCAGAAATCAATGCATAAACTACTCATGAGGTAAAAATTGGCTTCAAGCACTGCAAGTTCTGTTGCGTACCGAACTACGCCCAAGAATAACTTCTTATTCTGTCCTAGGTCTAGCACAGCAAAAATCAACGAGAAATGGAATTTTGATCAATGTTAAAAATTTGCATGTGATTTTTCCAGCTAATGACATGCAGAACAAGTTATAGCTGATTTCTGCCACTGACATTCTGTCAATTTAATAATAGATCCCTCTTTTGATGTAACTTGACTGCCATTAGCATTCCAAATATAGTGAACTGTTTTGTTAATATCTCTACAGAAGAGAAAACTCAAGTAAAAATGTAAAACAGAAGGCAACCTGGGCCACTTTCTTGTGCACAGCACTTGTCTTTAACCCATTGCTCACTGGAAATGTGTAAATCCAGTTCCTTAACACACTGGGAGAGAGTAAATTCCTGTTTTGAACCTAATTTGAGAATACTAGCCTACAAAAAATTACTCTGCAGAAGCCAATATGAAAGCTTGATTTTTTCAAGCAGCAGACATTTTGAAGCACTCCATGAAACCACCCTCTTCCTTTAAAACTGAGCTGACCAAACTGACTCATGCACTTGGCTAGAAAATTAGACATTGTTACCACTTCTGAAAAAAAGGGTGAAGGAGGCTCCCGGCCTGTCTTTGCATGATGTAATCATCCACCAACTACACTGATTCTGGGGACTCTTCCAATTTTCATAAGGGCACAATCTGGTCCCATCTACTTTTATGTATTTTATGAGGAACTACTCTTTTTTGCTCGATAGCAATGCCCAAGTGCAGGACTCTCAGATTATGTCAAGAGCCAATTTGTTAAGCACTTTCCGCTGCACCTGTGAGTACAGTGGTACCCAGCAAACAGTGACACAGCTCTCATGTGGACACTGTTGCTCCACTTCATCTATATATTCTATTAGATGTTAGTACAGCGTGCACAAATAACTTGGGGTTAGGCTTCTTTAGGAAGCAAACACTCCGGAGGTTCCCTGATCAGTAACCATACTACACAATCTAAAAAAGCTACTGCCATTTACTCCCTATCAATTTTTTTTATTAACAATAGGGGCTGGTGTATTTCTTGTATTTCCTCTGTGTTAGCCTAACTCGGACAATATAGACCTGCACAACTCTAAAAGGAGAGTATGAATAAGGGGATTTATTTCTCTCTCTTTTCTTTTACAAATGAAACAGATAAATAGATTTCTCCTGGAAAAGGATTAATTCTAGTTGTACAGCTAACGTGTTGACCACTCCTGGAAGACAGTTCAAACTCAGACAATGACCCTTCAAGGATCCCAGCTTATGGCTGTTTAAAAGCAGCATTGTATTTGTATAACAAAGAGAATCTCACCTTGTATACAAGAGATCCTTCACAGTAAGGACACCTTCCGTGGGAAGGAGCACACGCTAAGCAATTCCCTTCACCCAACCTGCTCTTCTTTTGGAGCAAACGCTGACCATGTAAGCTCAGACAATATAGTTATATCAGTTCACCTAAATCAATATGATGTTAATATAACTTGTGAAGTTCCTTTCCTGTGAACATGAACCCCAGCTTTCAAATAATCCTGTACAATATTTATTGCAAATTTTTTATACAGTTTGTATTTCACACACAGATGCAAATCCTATGCCATCCTAAACTATAAAAATGTTTCCTTCTCCTAATTATTATAGGCCAAAGTACCATTTACAGGTAACTGCATTCACAAACAATGCCAATAAAGTAAACCATAACCTAAACCTGTGTGTTCTATGTTACTAACCAGTTCATTACAATCTGATAAATTTCATATGTATTTGGTATATCATTATTACATAAAAGATGCACCACTTGAATTTAATTTTAAATAAATGGGATTAAATTGATTGTTAAAGTTACCATGTTCTAAAAGTAACACATAATGGAAAAAGTAGGGCAACGAAATATGCCAGATCGTACAACTTGCTGTGAGAAACAAATGATCATCTCAATTATGTGTGTTGTAGCTCAGCCATGCTGCATCCTGCAATAACGCTGGGAAGATCAGTGTTGAAAATGGAGAAAAAACAACTCCAAGTGTTTCAAGAAGTGACCAACCCATTCTATTTCTTATTATTACTACGTCTCAAAAAAATTGCCAGCCTGGTAAAAATAAAAATAAATTAAAAAAACAAACACACACACCACAAAACCCAACAACAATAAAAACCCACAAACAAAAAACACCTTTCTACAAGGGGGGGGGGGGGGGGGGGGACCTCAAAGGTGTGGTCAGATGTCATTTTCCAGATAAACCTGGAGGTGCTGAAGACCTTTTAGGCCTTTTTGCTCTCTGCTGCGCAATGCTAACATCAGTTCAAGACCAGTATAACCATGCGATCCTTTAAGAGCCAGAACACTCCCTCATAAGCTTCCGTGAAAAATATGTAAGATTACTTCAAACTTCTTTATCAGCAACTTAAACTAAGACTTTGCCTTGATGCAGATGAAGAACACTCACACCCTTCTTTCTGCCAGCTCTGCTGTAAATATAGACCGCTGCACTTCAGCCAATCTAGATGTTTACAGAGTGAGCTTGAGCTGCTGGTCCCGATCATTTCATTTTATTTCATTCCGTGGTCATTAACATCCAGGTTTAGCAGAGAAGTCGTTTAATTGTTCAGTCAAATAGTGGATTTCAATTTACTATTAAGTCAGTGGCATTAAGAAATACTACTGTCTAGTTCATACACCAGAAAATTAATAATAAAAAGATGCTCACTTCACAAATGCAGCATCAAATGATTCATCTGAAAAAAACATCAGTGACACACAAAAGACATGTAAAAACAAAAGCAAAAGGTACCTCTATGCCTTTTCATTCTGAAATAGGTTTGGGTGAAATAAAACATGAGTCTGTAAAGAGGCACTGCATTTATCTGCTACAATCATTCTAAAAGGCAGATGTCTGTGAATTTTGTAACAGATTTAACGTGACTGCAGTGTATCGTTAAAAATCAAACCTACCTGCCTTTTTATGCAAATGTAACATTAAAGGCTCCTTTCACAAAGATACTCCCTACACACTAATATACCCTGTATCTGGTGCCTCAGCTAGACTGTGAAACTTCCTTCGTGTAATGCAGACAGCAGGAAAGTAGGATGTCATGAAAGAGATAATTGTACTAGATCTGAGATAAAAGTTTAACCTATTTGCTTATTATAAATCCTTGAGTGGGAATTTGGCCTCTTTTTATTCAGAGACTTGAAGTTTTGCCTTTAAAATATCTGCTGTAAGAGCATCTACCATAATAATGACTCAGTTGGCATTTCTTATATATGTGCTCACAAGACCCACACATACACTGTAAGAAACACAGTAATGATGTAGTTCGGTCGTTCCCAGCTTAACTGCTATTGGGCCTATTGGCAACTTTTGGCACAGATCTACATTACACAACACAGAAAGGAGCAGCGAGTTTTCCTCAGAAAGCAAATGAAGAGTTAGTTAATGCCGCAAACTAATCTGCAGCTAAATGCAAATTAACTGAAGATAAAAAACATTACAAATGACATTCAGGAAGACACAGATGATTCCCAAGAGCTAAACATGTAACATGATCCGAGAGAAAAATCACAGTTTTCACAAACTGATTCACACAGCTTCAGAGAAAATAGGAAGTGCCAAGATGCCGAACAGGGGTTCCTCAAGAGCCTCTCTTTGCAGACAAGGTGAGAGCATAGCACTGATCCAATGGTCCCAGCAGCAGCTCCTCATTTCCTGCTATGAAAAGGATGCAAGGGCAAGAACCAGAGATAACCACAGACAACCAGAAAACCACGTTGCTTGATTCAGTGCCTCTATAAAAACTAAGCTCCCAAATCTAAAACCAGTATCGGGGGGAATAAATCACTATTTCTCAAAGAAAGGACAAACTCAAGAGGAGCTATTACGACATGTCATCGCTTGTTTTAGTCAACTCAGTCACTTTTAATTTAAATACAAGGTTTAACTCACAAAAGTTTAAATTATTTTTTTAATTTGAAAGTATCACATCAGATCATCACCTTCCACTTTCGGACTATGAAAAGCAGACAGAGAAGCAAACAAAGCAAGTTTAGACGGGCTGTTCATTCTCAATCCCTCTTTCAAGTACGCACGTGCTACTGATAAACTATGTCAGGCAGGAACAGGAGTAGCCAAGGAAATCTCTACTTCTACTTCAATTTTCTTAGAAAAAAAAAAACTATTTCTACAATTGCATCAATCCCAATACACCAACTCTAATTTAAACTTATTTCTTAATAAACTATTTTTTGCAGTGGCCGTATTTTAGAGAACAAGCACTGACCACTTAAGATATTTTGTGTCCTTTTTCTAAATTTTTTTTGCTAGTGTTGTAATTTTAAGGACAATCTGTTTAAACCTACCAGAGTAAATTACTTTAATCCTGTGAACTCACTCAAAAAAAATTAAAAATCGGAAAATGAATCTAACACGGAGACTTTTTTTTTAAATCTTGTAATGATAAGCTTTTGATTAAAGCTGATTAAGATGACAAATACTAATATTTTATTTTACGCATAGTGCATATGTGTTTCCCGTAGTATTTTCTTTCACTAATATTCAGTCACTTTATGAGAACCCCTTTTCTGTGACTGATTTTGGCTATCTGCCACACGCAGCACAGATTTAAACACGCAGGGAAAGATCCTCAGCTGGTCTGAATTCTCAAAAACGCTCCTTGCAATTCAGTTTGGAAAGCTTGATATTTTTATGTTGCCAGAATATAGGTTTGACATTTTTAATATAGGAAAATACCACTAATTTGTTAATAGCTAAAAAACAAACAACAGATAAGCAATTAGTACACAAAGGCAAAAGGGAAGACACGCACGGCAACAAATCAGTTCACACTGTTTCATCGCTTTTTTCAGAAATCTCTTGTGGCCTGGTCTGTTTAGCACCTGCTAAGCCTAAACTGTATACGCTCCTCTTAAAAAATTGTCAACAACTGAAGTACAGATTCATTTTCAATTGTGATCTCTTGCTGGTATAAGTACTGCTTGGAAAAGAAAGGTCATCCTTCTGGTCCCGCTTCGCCTAATTCACATACACAAAAAATGGTATGGATTGGTCTCAAGCAGAGGCCAAAAGAATTAAAACAAGCCCCTGCGAACTTGACTTGCATGTAACTGCTGCCATCTTAATAAGGTGAGAGCAGCTTTTAAATCCCAGGCAGATTCAGAAGCTGCAGCCCAGTCCCTGCCATATGGAGACAGCCTGGAATCTGTCAAGTTCACTTAGTGAATTTTATCTTTGGGGAGTCAGTCAGGCAAGCTAGATGAGAATAAACAGGATGCTGTTGAGATCTGGAGGCTAATGCTGGTACAGGCTGGACTACTGAACCAAAAAAATCAGGTTTAAATAAACATGTGCTTGACTAGAAAAATTAACAATAATTAAAGCTGTATAGGCACAAAAACAACTACGTGTGACTTTTACTGGGCTCTGAAAGATGCTCTTCTCTCTCTGACTTCAGGAATCAGTCAGACTTTCCATTTCTTTCCATTATTCCTTGTATAGTAAGATATAACAACAACATTTAATGCTTTATATCAGCTTTAAGTATTGATCATTTAAAATACGCCATTTAAATGATGTGCATAATTATACAACCTTTTTCACAGTTGTTCAGGAAACATAACAGTAAGAGTAAGCAATGTCATCTTCATATGATCGACATGCAAGCCCAAGCTGCTTCTTCATGCTTCAATAGGAGGAGACAAAAATCTGGGGTCTCCAAACCTATCAAATTCTGTTCTGATGGATGGGGATAAGATAGACTTTGTTGCGCTCTGGGTAGAAGCCAGAATGTTAAATGTAATCTTCTGCACATGCTTTTACTGATATTCAGTATAAAAATAAGCCTTATCCATTTTTATTAGTTGGTCTGAGCCAGAACCAATTCTTCTGATGTCACCTAACTTATAAAATGCAGCACTATAAGCAAGGGAGGTTTTAAAATGCTTCATAGACTTTATCCATTATATTAATGGGTTTCAAATTGCAATCTGTGGAGCACTTTCTGGTGCTGATCCACAGGCAGCTGGCCCGTCACCTGGAGCTGGCTCCTCTCCTTCTTTCCCTCTGCTTATTCACTACAAAAGACAGAGCTAAAAACGGGCAAACAAAAAAAAGACATAATGCCATTTTTAATGCCATTTTTCTAGATAAACAGTTACAGTGCTTGCCACATGCCCATCCTGAGAGGAAAGGACTACGCAGTTATGAAAGGCAACACAGCTTGCTGGCACCATACGCAGTGGACCATACCAGGCAGGAGAGGGGGAAGCTGGAGCACAAGAGAAATAACTGGTTTTACTGTAGGATTAATTTGATTACACTTTAAGGTGAATGAGTAAAATAGCTCATTTTTCAGCATTCCCCTATTTTCAGGCAACAAGCCAAATTTTACCTCATACCCCAAACAAAATGAAGTTGCACTGCATTGCTATTTTCCAGAACTACTTCCAGTTTAAACCACTTCTTTTAAGAATGTCCTGATAAATACTCTTTAGAAATGACATCTTGCACTAGAAAGACTATTTCTTTGAATACTTTAAGTGAGACCTACAGATTCATCTGAGGGATTCAAGTTCTCTCTATATATAAATAAGCAAAGAAAGCCACACTGACCTGGGTCACCAGGGTAGGAAAGGCTTCTGGGAACCTAATCAGCAAATCATAATAAACAAGATATCTACTTTTACCTAGTAATTTAAAAAAAAAAAAAAAAATTCTATACTACTAGCCTTTCATTTAAATTGTTTCTTAGTTTCAGATATGTATTTTCTATGTATTATAGCAGGTTTTCCCCAGCTAAACCACTTTATCTTGCCTGAGAAATATAGCCACCATAGCAGATTTTGGAGGTTGTGGAGTTACTACAGTAAGTCAACACTAATAGTAAACTATTGCTTAATAGCAAACAGATTCAACAGCTGAAATCATTTAAGCTATCTGTAATAGCTATTATTAGATCATAGAAAAATATTTGTGAGTGCATGCCCAAAGAGATTATAAATAGCACGCAGCAGGAGACAGGTTCATTGAAAGCAGCACTGGAACGAGTAATTAACCGGTTTCGGTTCCATGGAAAGGGGCCGTGCTGTGGTCAGATCTGTGCTCTGGGAGGAGCAGGTCAGCCTTTCTAGTCAAGAAAAGCCTGACTGATAAAGCCACCAGGCAGGCAAGACTACTGAGAAGAAATACTCATTCCTCATTCTTCGGTTTTGTGATCCACCGTTGGTCCATCAGAAGAACGTGGACAGCTTAGTTTAAACTTAGATTTAGGAAACATCTGCAAGTGCCCTTAGTTTGTCCTTTACAATACAAAGTAGCACCACAGCAGCCTAAATAAAGCCTAAGACCTAAATATTTACTATGCCCAAAACACGAGGATTAAAAATCCTTCTGTTTTTCAACGAAGGAATTTCCTGTTTAGACCTATGGTATATCTCAGCCCAGAAGTTATTTGTTTCAGAAAGATGCAGTCTCTCACAGTAAATTACATGTGCCTAGTTCAGACACCAGGAACAAAAGACTTTTATATCTTACAAAAACTTTCATCCAAACATCTTTAGATCATAACATTTATTGTAACAGACCACTTATTTTGTTTCCAGTAATAACCTTTAAATCATTTTAAAATATATTCTAAAATATTTTTTGTCCATTCATGTGAAAAAACATCTTCAGATTGTAACTTTTTTTTTAAATCAAAATACAGTTTTGCCAAATTTTACATTTTTTAAAAAAAAGAATCTTCATAGACAATGATGCACACTGGTAATAAAGCACTACAAAAGGGTAAACATTTGGCTAGTTACAAGCAGCAGCTTTAAAAAAGTTTCCTTTTTTAAAAAAATAAAATCCTGCTTATGCTTTTAGCTCTCACTTCAGAGTATCCTACAGAAACTTCTAGGAGCATTAGTAATATCTCATCCTAACTTCAATAGGTAGTAAGTAACAATTTCCAAATAAAAAAGTCTTTTGTCTAGAAGTTCTTTTTCTCACATTGGGGGGGGGGGAAGGGGGACAGGGAGAAACCATAAGCAGATGTTGTAGCATCTCCCATGATCATGTCATGACAAGTTTTATGAAACATGTCAAAAACCCACAACCAGGCATAAAAGCAAAAGAAGTACTAAGACAGATACACATTAAACAGAACAATTTTTCTACAGATGTATCATACGTGATCATCTGCTGACCAAACACGGACCCTCCCATGTGAAATATATTTGCTGACCCGTTTGTTCAACTGCTGAGAGATACATCTGACACTCAAGTAGTTCCAGTGAGCACACAGAATTAGTTAATCACCATTCACAATCAAGAGTTTGATGACAGTCTTCATTCATAAATATTAAAGAACTTTTCTTCACAGAAAAAGCTAGGACCTTCATCCTTATTCCCATTCTGCCACCTTTGCGGTGTAATTCCTTACTGTCTCCATGCTTCACAGTATCTTCTACAAATAAGTATGTTTGGACTTCTTGTCATGTGTATCTGATTTTGGGTTCTCAAGATGTTATTCAGTAATGTATTATTCTCAAACTCAATATTAAATAAATAAAATTATAAAGTGCTTGGTTGTTAATAGGGCAAGGTCACTGCCTTGAACTATATTTTTACTCTGTCATTAAACATTTTATTGCTAGTCCTAGGAACATCTTTATTCACAAACCAAATACAATAAAGAGTAACTCTTCTCTTTTCCATGTTGTTTGATTATTGAGCAAAAATGGATGAACTAGTACGTAGGACTAAGCAACTGAAGACTGAGGAAGGTAAACTATGACTTCCATTAAATTAAAAAAAACAACAACAACAAAAAAGCCCAAACCCAGTTTAAAACAGACTGTAAGGCCACTGGCCTAACTTGCAATGATTCCATTGTATCTTAATCTTTGCCCTCATTCCTTCTATGCAGCCTTTATGTTTCCCTTTCCCTTTCATTTTTTACTTCAGCAACTATAAAGACTACATCTACATAATTTATTGGTGATTCTCAGCCTGAAGAATCCATGGGTTTGTTCTGTGAAGTACACTGACTTCAAAAGCAGTATGAAAATTAGAGTAAAAATTTGGATCGTGACAATGACAGCACTAAAGCACTCAGTCTAGGGCTATCTTGGTCCTTCCAAGAACAAATCCTGCAAAAGGGTCACTGGGTCGGACAATAAGTAGTTGTTTTCTAATATACTGCTTCTTTCTCTAAAGTGCCATTAGCTATTGTGGCACTCTGTTGAATGAGAACGTGAAGAGAGACTGAATAATTTCTGGAGAACACATTACCCTTACAGTACGAATCAGGACTGCAGGAAGATCTGCTGCCATGTGGATCTACTAGAAATCTGTAATCCTACAGAGATTAGAGGTGAAACAACAACTGCAAACATATTAGCAGCAACGACTCACTGCTAACGCTATCTCCAGGCTAAAGAGGGAAAGACACTTCCCCTCAGTTAACTGAGCCGTGTCACTGCGAAGGAATGGGAAAGGGATGGGCCTACAGGCTGCCCACTGGTTAAATGACTGTTCCAGAATAGACTATTGGCACTAATATACTAAGAATTCATGCTGTTCCATCTACAAGCACAATTTTTCCAGAAAGATCCTGTAGGATATCAGCACAATGTAAGTCAAAATGTAGTATTTAAAAATCGGGTCTCTTTCTGGATTAAAATGGAATGTAAATGGCTACAAGAGACTAATAGATGCTACAATGATTGTAAATTGATATAGATGACGTGAGACCTGACATTTAATCTTTCTATAAAGGTACCGAAAAATAAAAAAATAATTATCTCCTTTTTAGAAGACTTGCAAGTCAGTCTTCTGGCATACTGTCAACCACTTTAACCAAAATAGGTTTCAAGCTTGGTCTAGAATTAAGGTAGGTCACGTAGGATCTTATTTCAATTCGTTTGCAAAACGTGTATTCTTTCACGTACCTATGACAGTAAAAAGCAGGGTATAGAAGATGGGATATTTTCATTCTTTTTATTGTTCAACAGTATGTTCAAAGGATCTGTCAAGTATTTTTGCTGGATGTGCTTAATCCTAGAGCTTTCAGACACAGCTTGTTACCTTCTTTCCACTTCAACACAGTTTTGTGATGTATTTATGAGGCTGAGACTAAACTAGGTCTGCTTGGAAAAGGTAAAACCTAACAAAAAGATCTTTTAACGTAGTTAGGCTGAATTCTTGTTAGCCAGTTCAAAGGTTGTTGTAATAACCTCGGGTTGCAAAGAGAAGAGCTATATACAATATGGTAGAAAAAGTAGCATATGACGTTTCCATTGCAAATATTGCCAAATTTTATAAAGGGTAACATTCTTATAGCTTAGATCATAAATAAAATGTATGTTTTACTATTCAGACACTTACTGCAAGAAATGGTTAAATGAAACAGAAGAGCAATATACCAGGGCCACTGGTCTGAATGCAACTCAGACTATTGTTGACACACAGTATGGCAAAATTACTTAATTATCTGAATCCGGCTTTGTTCAGGAGATGGCTATCTTTCATACCAGAAAATCAACACTGATGTCAGCAGCTGCTGTTAGTCTCAGAAATCAAGCTGAGAAATTAACTGAAATTGAGAAGTCCCACTGTTCATGCAGAAGGAGGTACGTATCTCCATCCATGAACCATTCAACTTGTCTGGCATTTCTGCATCCTGGAAGGTATATTTGAGAATGGTCATACTAGATTTAAGGGTGCAGCCAGAGACTTCAAATGAATATAAAGGCAGTGACTTGGAGATGCATCAGCCACCAGAGAAACAAAGATTTATTGGAAAGTGCGCCAAGATACCTTTGGGAAGGGACTTTGTGAAGAAAATGGAAGGAAATGGAGGTAAAAATAAAGGGCTCAGAATTGAAGCTTTGAGTTGTATGAAGCACTTGAGACTTAACAGCCTAGCATTTACTTAATCAGAATTAAGTCCCTAACCACTTCCAAAGACAAACCAAAACACAAATTGACGTGACACAATGTTATCTGTCTACCTTTACATGCAATGTGAATACTACACCTGTGAGAGCTGTAAACTCTTGCACCTAGGGAAGACATCAGTTAAGAACATGTCTAAAGTTAATCCTTGAATGTAAAGGAATGGTGTGCATACAACAAGCAGGAAAAATGAAAGATTCTCAAAAAGTGAACAGCCTAATAGAATCTATCATGCAAAGATTCAGGTTTGTAGGTAGTAATAGCACTATTGCATTTTTATGCTTGCCAACAGAGTTTCTAAGTTAAAAGGAAAGAATTCTTCTGTGTGTTCAACTCCTGCAAATCTATTTTGCATACAAGGGCGCAAATAGAGCAGAAGAATATTCATAAGATTAGGTAAAAACAGCATTACTTCCATAATTTTGCTTAATGATGTTTGCCTTATTTTTCAAGTAATTATATCACTTGTAATTTTAAACTTTGAAAGCAGAAAAACTTAATTTCTGAGCCCTCACTTTTAAAAGCTTAAAATCCTTTCCTTCCCCACAACTTAAAAACGTGCACACAACAGTGAAAAGCACACCTGCTTCTCTATCAGATCGCACCGCCATCACACACCACCAAATACATATAACGCTAATGCAACTACCTGCACCAAATGCCCTGTATCTTACTGATTTTACAAAAGAACACTCTTGTGTCACTACTTTAGTATTTTATTGAAATAATTACGTACAATTTAAAGTGGTTCCTGCTGGCTTTAGTAGTATAAAAGATGTCTTTCTAACCCTATAGTTGTCTGCAAAAGTTTTCAAGAAGAGCTCATTTATGAGAATAATACAAGTACAGCATTTCTGCCTTAGATCCCCACTCTGTAGATTTCTGGCTTACATATTTCTTTTTCCTGGTTGCTGAATGCCCATCAAGTGTATGTTGTCAGTTATAGGAAGAGCATGAGAAAATCTCTTCAATGACAACCAAAGTGTGCAACATTTCACACCATTTTACAGCAAAACACCCCCCCCACACACACACTTTTTACCCAACTTTCACTAGACCTGAAATTATCAGTGTTTCGCAGTCAGCTATCACAATGCCATAACTTCTGCCCAACCGTTTGAGTGCGCTTGCCTTCCCTGCAGCACGCAGAACGGAGGCAGCTGAGAGTGCCGACTCGTACCTTCACAGGTTTCATGCCGGGGAGATGGAAGAGCCTCCTGCTCCCAGCAGTCTGACCCACTCCTCTGCTTGAAGAGTAACCGCTTCCAAAGCAGCAGATTCAGAAAAATAGGTGGTGTGTCCACTACTCAACCAAAGGAAAAATGATGGCAGCTTAAGTTAATACTCCAAGGGTATAAACCACACCATTAAACAGTGCGTATACTGCCTATTCTATGAACGGGGGGGGGGGGCAGTAATTTTCGGCAGAGAGGTAGGGCACACAGTCAGAAGCAGAAATGTCTTAAATCATCTCTACATGGGTTACCAGAGCTGATCACTCAGACCTTGAGTATGTGCTAATTTTGCTGAGAATCCTGAATTTTTAAAAAATGCATTACATTATACCCATTTCAAAGATGGGGAAATGAAGCATGGAGAGGTTTCATAATTTGTCCAAGGCCACACAGATCTTTAGGGGCACACATGAAAGTAGGATCCAGTAATACTCATTTATAGACATTTGACCATACCATAGAAGTAACATTTGCACTCCAGAAAGTTCAATCCCGTAAGTGTTTTCAGTATTAAAGAATAGGATTCCAAAAGTTATTAAAAATATTTTGAAATAGGTTAACTTGTGGAATGCTATTTTCAGCTTCCCAAGGTTTTTATCTGCTTAGGACTTGCTTTAGCAGTTCTGAAATCGTAAATAGGATTTGTTGGTATACTCGCAATTCTCATCCAAATGACCACTTTGTCTCATGGTATACGCTACCCACACAACAGAAACAACCTTCAGAGCATTTTATTTTGTTTCTGCTGTAGAACAACCTGAAAATAATATATGATTTGAGTACCTGCATATTCTTTCCTTTTTTTCGCTTTAAAGAAGGGCTGGCCCTGGTCACGTAGACATGGAATAAGGGAAGGACCCCAGAATTTTCAGACTGTTTCCGGCACTGATCCACTGCACTGCCTAGAGCACACCCCTGTTTTTTCTCCTTGAAGAAACAGAGATTATATTGGTTACCTACACCTCTATATGCTGTCAGGATTACAGCTTCTAAAGTGTTTTGAAGATTAAAATTCTGCTAATTTAATTTTTCTTTCCGTTTTCACATATACTCCAAACACGCTATTCTCTCTCTCTGCAGAAGAAATTTTATCTTATACCTGAACAGGTTAAGATCTTTTTCCAGTGAAAGCTCAGCAATACACAGGAGTTTATTCACATCACACTCTGTTCAGTACTCCTTACTATTTTAACTTCATAGCTCCAGTATGTCAACTTAATTAGTTATGAGGAATATAATAAAATACAACATCAGATGTAGATCTCCAAGTATTCTCCAAGCGTACTCCTTAAAATCATATTTTGGACTGCCTGAACAAACATGATCAACTGTATGAACTTTGGTGGTTTTATAATTCGAACCAGCAAAGGCAAAAGTCACAGCAACGGCTATTTTAAAATCTACCTCATCTTCCCTACCTCAGAGCCATAAGCTACATCCAGCAATTGAGAGTGAAAAGAGCAAAAAAAGACACCCTCAACCTCTATGAGCTTACGAAAGTACATTCACTTTCATATGTTCATGCTCCATGTCAAACATATCCCTTTAAAGGAATTTCATACCATGCACTGCATTCAAAATTGCAAATATAAAGTGTCTGATAACATTTAATGGCCTCTAGGTATAATCAGCATAAAACCAGCATAAAAGAGACTCAGTACGAATATGAAATGTTTCAACAAAACGTGATGGAACCTCATGGGGAATTCTGCCACACATGCTGTCCTTTCTTCTAGGAGGTCCTTCAGCTGTCTACCTTCGCTGTCCTTGTAGGGGGTACAGCACAGTGACATGGAAAAGAAAAGAAACCTAAGCATCAGCATGCTGCAGCAGTGTTTAACCACTGTTTCAATGAAGCGAGCTTTGATCCCTTCCGAGGAAAAAGCAATGACCTGTCCTTTAAAGGGAGCATTTTCTCTTTTGATCTGTATGTTGCACTCATTTAAACTAAATTCCAAGTGTTAGTGTCTTATTTAATACTTAGTTATAAAAATATCATATAAACAGATAAAAATTCATGACACTCGCAAATCTCCACTCCATTTATTTTATATTAGCAGCTGTATTCAGCTGGTAACTTTGAAAGATGTCAGAAGTAGGTTCTAATGTACTACAAAATTTGCACTAGTAAGTAGCAAGTACTGTATATATCAGCTAAATATAACCGTGCTATTTATCTATTATTTATAACCTAAATACCGTATCTCCCAAGGCAAAAGCAGAAGTGCCCAATCGTCATTTTTGCATGTCCCAGTATAATATTAACTATCCATGTAAATGATATATAGGTATGATGTACAGAAACCTACAAAGGTAAATTTGAGTATGTAAAAGCAGAGATTGTATCCGAGTCATCTACAAAACATCTTTTGTAGGTTACAGAAGATAGTGACACTCCCAATTGATTAATATATGTCCATTAAGAACTGGACTAAAATCTTCCTATTTATTGCGATTCAATTAATTCCCAGTTGATAAGAATAATTTTGGGTTTTGTGGACCTGGGATAAATTCCAGAAAAGGTAAATTAACTCTTCTTTCTCAGAGTACAAGACAAGAAACATCGCCCTGGACAAGATTTGGGACAATTTAAAGTAACAATCGCTGATATCAAAGTTACATAATCCTAAAAATAAATTCATTCTTAAAAATCAAAATTTCTTTAATATTTCATGACCTACAGCTATTACAAATAAAGTAACAGTCACCTGGACTTAAGATAATGATTCAAATTTTCCTAAAATTCACCTTCTTTAGATCCCTGAGGATTATTCTACCTAACATTGAGAAGATTCAGATTCCAAATTCAGACTCTAAATTGAAAAGATTTCTGGATTTTTCCATTGCTTAGGTGCAAGGTTGCACTCTGCATCCATCCCTAGCCTAAAATACCCAAACTGATCGCTACAGAAGACATTATGCTTTTCTTCTTCTTGGGCACGGATCCAGTACTGTTACATTTAGATCTAGATGTTAGATACAAGTTAAGAAGTGATAGGAAGCTGCACAATAAATTTATCCCAATTATTTTAACAACAGATGAAAATGCCATTATAGTTAAACCTAAATTACTTATTCCTCATCTTTCCTAGGCTAAACACACAATTTTTAGTCTGCGTTTACCCGAGACAGAATAATTCCCATATGACACTCAACGAACTGGAGCTAACTTTCTCCTACACCAACTCCTTTTTATCTTAAGGTTCCCACCTGGAAGTGAAATCTTGGAATCGTTGCATATCAATTTGTATGATTTCCAAGCTCTTCCTCACCCTAGTTCTACAGAAGGCATCTGACCTAGTAAGAATTATTCTCTTTCCCACTCAGCCATCTTTGCATTTTCTATGATGATCCAGTGACTTATATCAATATGTAAAAGGTTAGTCTTTTGAATTTGTATCAGGACTGCTGAAATAAGTTCCTCTGTAAATTCACGTGGATTTGCCTTTTGTTCTCAGTAGTAATTGCCTGTTGTTTCATTTCTTATATCTGATATTCTAACATTTCTAGACAAGCAAGATTTTTATGCATCTTTAGTATCAGTTTAACACTCTTGTGCAATGTCAGTTACATTCTCCATGTAGTAGCACTGACCTGCTGAAACCACTTATTGCACAGCTGTTCGTCACTACCATTTTGGGGCCTGAATAAGGAAAAGACAGAAACTTCCCTGCTCTTGTATTTCATAGGTACCAGTGGCAAATGAAATTGTCATCGTTTGGACTAACAGAGTTCAAACTCCAGCAATGTTTTATAAACTCTCTGAACACTGAAAAAGGAGCAAAACAAAAGGGCTTACCTACCACAATTTAATAAAGAGCTGACAGCATTAAAATGTAGCCATTTCCACATCTCAGGATATACTTTCAGTATTAGCATGCGTTAAATAACAAAAAAACCCCCAAATTTCATTTTGCTGTTTTGAAACTGTTCCCAGTGTGTGTGAATTTCTGAAGAAAAAATTAATCTCTTCATATAAGGAAGAAATTTTAATAAGGAACAATAAAGGTGGTGAAACACTGGCACAGGTTGCCCAGAGAGGTGGGAGATGCCCCATCCCTGGAAACATTCCAGGTCAGGCTGGACGGGGCTCTGGGCAACCTGATCTAGTTGAGGATGTCCCTGCTCATGGCAGGGGGTTGGGCTAGATGGCCTTTAAAGGTCCCTTCCAACCAAAACCATTCTATGGTTCTATGATAACTGTCTTAACAATACCACGACCAAAAGAACAAGGTATTGCTAACCGAAAGCAATATGTAAAATCTTCACAATCCTGATCATCTTGTCTGTGCCAAAGCAAAGGCCACAAGATGAAACAAAAGGAATGAAGATGAAAGGTTCAATTCAAAACCAAATTGTTCTAAGATTTTGAGAGGGCTAGAAAGACTCTAAAATCAGATGCAGTTCGAATCTAATTAATAGCTTTAGACCCTGTGATCTTTCTCATCTATGGACTTGCATCTGATTTTGAAAAGGAGCTACAAGTATGGTAGTTAATTTTAGAAGATACAGATACACCTTGCTGGGTACCTGTACATTGGATGACTTTCCTTTTGGAAAACTGTAGATTTCACTGTTCGCAAATTCATAACACTTCATAAATTTGTAGCACAACTTTAGGATTGATAGTACTTCAATATTAGAGGGAAGCAAATTTAACCATAAGTAATGAAAGAAAAAACCTCACTACTTTTCCCCCCAATCATCCTTAGTATTACAGCACGGAGAATATCAGCATCTTGCTACATCAAAAAGGATAAAATACTTGAGGCGCTTAGCCCGTTGGCAAATTACGCTTGGGGATTTCTAGATGAATGACTTGTATCTATGTTTACAGCCTTTCAGCAGAGTGCTCACTGTTTACTCTGGAATTAATCCAGGTCCATAAAACTAGTGATACATCAACATAACAGATGTGCTTAAGTGACTATGCATTATAAGGTGATTTGCTTTAGTTATAAAAACTCGGTAACTGGTTTTAAGTTGATGTTGACAATCTCAGTCTGTAACCCATCAGCACCTACTGTATTAATTACTGTTAGCAGACTGGTAATCTCTAGTTCTAAGGACTTTATAATTCACTATTTGACTTTCAAAAGTATCTACACTGATAAAAGTATTGGAGTTGGAGCATAATGTCCTAGTTCTTGGCATAAGTCTACTAATTTATCCCTACAATATCACTATTTTGAAAACGGTTTAACTTGTGTTCATCTCACGCTTCCAAAATGCTGGCATGTAATACATTTCTTTATCTTCACGACACGCAATCGAGGTGAAGATGCTGGAGCCCAAGGCAATGCTAGTGCTTGCTCTCTAAAGGATCTACTCAGCAAATAAAATGCAAGCTTTGTTTAACAGCTGTTACTGTATTTGGTTGTAGAGGCTTTGTTAAGAGGTCACTTTCATCATTATCTACTTTTCTAGTCAATTTGTGACTTCCTGGCTACTGGCAACTTAACCATGAATACTTGGGTTGAAAGTTTTTGAAACATGTCAGAGTTCTTTCTCTTCCTGCGTTTGACTCCAGAACTCTTTCAGAGAAGGTGGTATGAACTGCCACATGTTAAATACAAAAAAAAAAAAATCTATTTTAAAATGCTTTTTCTTCTTTTTCTTTGATGCTTTCTATTGTGAAACTTTTGTAGTGTTGATCATAGAGAACTTCTTTCTTCAAGGCTAATAATATTACTGAATTGATAGCGGAAGCTAGAACTTTAGGCTTGAGACTGAAATGTCCTAAAGAGTGCACTGAAAATTTTTTGCTCTCCAGTTTGAAAGGTCTGTCTGTATGATCTCCTGTCATAGCAAGCAAAGACCCTGACTGCATTTTTCATCACATGGAAGTTTATGGGCTTGGCATGGACACAGGTCTCCACATATAGTTCTGTAACGTTATACACAAGTTGTCTTAGTCTATATTCATTTTCAAAAATGTACAGGTAGAAACATTGCGGGTGTCATTATGTGGAATAACAAGGTGTCAGATGGAAGCAAATCTCCCATAAAACATACAGCATGGTTTGAGGTTTCACAAACTATTAGGCTGTTTTAACTAAAGGTAGGGCCAGAAGCTAAATTTTAAGTGTGATAAAACCTGAGGATACCCAAGTCCTTAATGTAAATATATGCATTTTGCAGTGATACATATTTGTAGTAAATTGTCAAACTACATTGTTACTCTAAATATAATATTCCTGAAATGCTTTTACAAAGCCAGCTGGAAACCTTGACATTTCATCCATATTGTTATTTATATACATATTTACTGCTGCCACCTGCTTGTAACTTGGCTCATACCATGAAGCAGTACATTTCCCTTGTTTCATTATACTTTGACATTTCACTATAACTACATAGCTGCCCATTTCTCAGTTTCCAATTGCTCTGCAGCCGCTCTTGAATTATATCGGCTTAGTAATAGAATAAAGATCTTTCTCCGTGGTAGTACTAGCCTCTTTTTTTCATACCCAGATGGTACAAATCGCTGCTGGCACATGTAACAATTATAGCACAGCTTCTGCTGCTTAAATGAACCCCCATAAACCCCACAGAGTTAGATTAGATTAGGGAATTGGGAGGTGAGGAGGAGGTCTGGCCAGTGGTCTCAGCTGAAAGAGAGAAGTATTTGGTACAGCCTGTGTACGGCTGTGATGGAGTACACAGCATGCTTGCAGCGCACTGTTCAGTGAGCCTGTTCTAAGGAAGAAAGGAAAATTAGCTAATAAAGTTAATAAACCTAATTTCATAATCAGTATCACAACACCCATTTTTACTATTATTCAGATAACTGGGTTATTTGAACACCTTGTGATGTCTCATAAAACTGACACTTTCCACGGAATAACGCTGGAAACAGCAGTCACCAAGAGAAACTCAGATCCGTTACTCAAATTTACTTACGTTCTTGCTTCACTCAGACTACCAAGTGAATCAATCAGCTCTTTGATATTTCTGAAGGAGGCCGATGACCACTCTCCATACCCTCAGACATTTAAAAATACATGTAAATTTCCAATTCCCCTGTGCATTTCTGAGTAGAAATGCCAGCAACTGAGTGCAGTGTAATGGGATTAAGTGAAGAGGTCCTGTGAGAGCACCGAACTAACCTGGGTTGGAGAAGGAGAAAAACTCACTCTAGGCCAACCTACTTGATAGGCAAACAATGTTTCTATGTTGTCAGTCCAAGAGTTTGTCATGAGCGATTTTAAACTTACAAAAAGAAAACTACAGCATGAAAATCTTTACATGTGAAATAAATCTTTTATGACTTCACCAAAGTTATACTGCTTTAAATTTAACACAAGCTAGAATACAACCTAGCACACACACGTGTGTGTGCATGTGCATTTGTTTTTCTAATTAATTATTTTTTAAGAAAATCCTCTAGGCATTCAGTATTTAAAAGATACTAAAACTGAGGGACAAAATATATGAAAGAAGGATAATAAATTTATTAAAAATTATTGTAAAACTATGTACATTTGGCACTCATATAGGTCATACAAAATAATTTCACATGTTTCCAAGAAAGTACCTGCTCTACCTTTTCCCCAACTCTCCCCTGATCAGGAGAACAGAGGAAGTCTTGTTGTGTACCTGAAAGGCCAACAGGTACAGACTTGCTGCAGCAAGGGAGAAAAGGAAGGAATTTACCGTCATTTTTCCAGTCCCCAACTTAACATGAAAATGGTTAGTTTTTCCTGCTGATTGAAAAGAAAGTTCATCAAAAAGCCAAAACTAAATCTACTTAGTGCTTAGAATGCAAAATCATTGCCTTATATTGCACCTCTAAATCAAATACAATACAGTAACTTACAGAAACCCACATTTTTTATTGTTAAGATTAATTTAAGAATGGACTAAAATAACTAGAACTGCATGCAAAGCACTAATTTCTCCTGCTGTCTTGATGACAGCCACATCTCAGGACCGAATGGGAAAAGACAAAGACTATTCATTTCTCACAAGGCACAAATGGAAAAACAAAACACAGAAAACTCAAGCAATTGGAGAAAGCAATCTTCAGTTTGTAAGCCTTGTTCCTATCTTACTTGGGAACAAGCAAACCCATCCTCATTCATGCAGTCTCAAAATAAAGGTCAGGTTTCAAAAACCAGCTTAGTTTCTAGTTTCTGTTTAGGCCCTAGAAAAGTGAACTTCTTTTAAAAGGAGCCTTGACAATCATCACCCCTTCTAAAAATTTGCCTATTTATTTTGGTATCTAAATTTTGCTTTATGAAAACTGTTAAGGAAGATAAGGGGATTTCTTTTTGATGCTGAAAATAATAGGTTACACCCCATCTCACTAGTGACAAAAGCTTTAACAAAAGCTTCACGTACATTCTTCCCGACGAAACTGCAGATTCTGGAATGAAAAACTGATACATGTCTGCCCAAAAGCGAACCCCACAGATCTCTCAGGAAAAACACAAGTACTTAGGAACGATATACCCCAGTAAGGGAATAGAAACTCGTCTGTCAAACACGCAAACGCACGCACTACTGGAAGCAGTGGGAATCTATCACATTCTGAATACGAATGTATGTATAGGAAATTAAGCAACAATGCAACTAGAATGAACAGAGAATCAAACTTGCTTCCCTTCTTTAATCAACCCCTCCAAAAGAAGGTCTAACACAAATGAAGACTTTTTTTTCCTTGAAGCATGGTTACAGTCTGTGTCCTTCAGAGCAGCTGACATTATGCTCCCCTAGAGAATGTACCGAATGCTTCCCCTGTGCTCATGATCTTTACTTTTTGGACTGACTAATAGCAGTACTTGAAAACACTGAGAAAATTACATTAATCAAAATTAGCAATAGAAGCTTATTATTTTCATCTTCTTCAGAAACGACCTGACCAGCAGAAAACGTAACTTTGGAATTTTTTTTAATCTAAAAGAATTTACTTTCCTCTCTGAAGAGAGTGTTAAATACATCTGTGATGACACCTACCTCTCCCTGCCATTTTGCTTTTGAACTAGAGAAAATTTAAAAGAACTTTATTCCCACAAGGCTTTTCAAACATTGATTCAGAGACAGAGCTGAAAATTCTAAGTTTTAAAATGACAGACTTTCCCTTCCATCAAAGTAGTTATATTATCTATCTGAATGAATAAAACAGTGTTTTCCCCAAATCTCCTAAAGTCAGTTCCTGTTTATAGTACCGCTTATACGTGGCAAATTCAGCAGAAATTGTTTGGTTTAATTTCTAGCTGTAAGAAAAACAAACGCAGATGCAGCAGGAGGCAAGGAGGAAAGAGCTGTGATAAAATAGGTTGAAGACTTGCAAAGTATTCGGGATATCTGAGGAACAACAGTTAAGCAAAACGATGTGACCCATTATAATACCTGGAAATAATATTTTTGAAAGTCTGCTACAAGACTTAGGCTCTAAAATGTGAAGGTGATAGCAGAAGGTATACACCATTTATTAAAAACCTAGAGAGCAGACCAAAATGAAATACTGCTACTCTTCAAACATATTTTATGAAATGATGTTCACTAGAATCTTGTTAAGAAAAATTGTTTGTGGAGTACTCTGGTATTCCACAAAGAAAACACAATATGTTGCTAACAATGGAAAGAAATAATTTTAAATTTTGATTCAGATGCTCATCATCTCATTTGATTCATTTCTACTTGATGCCATAGCAAATGTTGTTTAAGGAGTTCACTTTTACGAATCTCTTCATTTATTAAAGCTTGTTTTAGTTATGCATAGGCTTTGCAAATATTTTGACTCCTTTTCTCTCCTGTAATACCACACAGTTTTCAGTTGTCAAGTTCTGCTGTCCTCCCCACTACTTCTCAGAAGCCATATTAGCCATTCTCTGTACAGGTTTTGCTCATGTGAACATACTTTTTCCTCATTCTATTTACCTTATAAAGATCAAGTATTAGACAAATAAATAAGTGAGAGTTAGATTAGGAGAGAGAAGCAGCAAAAGAAATATATGATTGGGAGAAATAAGTAGCAGCAGGAAAAAAAGAAAGGATGAAATTAAAACACAGCATAGGAAAAATGTTATGTTTTAAGAAATAAAGACCTGACAGAGCAGAAACATGGCATACTAAGTCTTGGTCTCACTTATCGTGACTTTGCATTTCAATTAATTAAATACCACAGAGATAGATTAATGTGTATGAACATGATAATCTTTGAATTCATTGACGAATGTGTTTCTGCTATTTATACTTACTTAAAAAAATGATAAATTTGTAATGCAACTGTTAATCAGTTGCTAAACTTCAAGGAGTAACATCATTTTAAAAGAATATCTTAGTTATTTTAATTTTTATTCCCCACGAGTACTTTCTAATTTAGCTTTGTAAAACCCAAACTTATGTATTTATCTTCCCTCCACCATGGATCTGTACTTGTATTTTAAAGAAAACGATACATAAGACAAGGATTCAAACTACACTTGAGGAACAACTTAAGTAGTTAATAGGCCTAAAAAATAATCAATTTTCAAAGTTGTTTTTCCTACACTTTCCAAATAACACTTATACAGTGGAAATAAAACTTGTAAATTACGAAATTTTAATCTAAGACAAACTTCCACGCTGGAGCCTGACTGTCAAAAGCTGATGTGAAATTCTATAGAAGCAGCTGAGGAGAGCAAGGCCTCTTTACATCTGTTCCATGATCAGCGTGGGTGCAGTGCACCGCGGGAGCCACGCAGTGAGCAAAAGAACACTCTTCTATATGCAATAAAGGTTGCTAACATGCATTTTTGTAACCACTTAAGCCACTAGGAAAATCTTGTCGGATAAGTGAAACCTAAGAAATACTTTTGTTGATACTTCTTCATATTAACAATAGATGTATTGGAAACATCAAAAAGGAATCTCTCAAATTGAGAGAATCTCAATAGAGTCTACTTTACTTCTGGAGCTAACAAACTGCTAATAAAACACAAACAGAAATCCATATAATTAAAAATATAATTGAACTACCAATACAAGTCTTAGAACATAAAAGCATCAAATGATGACTGAATTTTTTAATCCATCTTTGCATTAGAACAAATACAAAAGGGTCCATGGTAAGCATTACTGCCCGTATCCAAACGGAGTCTGTTTCTGTAAACGACTACACCTGGTTGCAAACACCACCATACAGTAATCAATTCAATAACAAACGATAGTAATTTTTAGAAAGCATCATATATTGGTCATCGAGTCCCTCCCTGCTCCTGACAAACCAAATCTTCCTTTGACATATATGCTACCTTATTTATTCAAGTTTGTCAGTACAAGCATGTGGCATGTCTTCTATTAGCAATCAGGTCTTACAATCCCTATTGACAAGACGGACAACAATCCAGTCTCGTAAAAGATTCATGACACAACTTTGCACTCTCTACTGCTTGCTTTCTCATAAAACCAGTGCAAATCCCATCAAAAATTTAGCAGAACCCCTGCCTCATCTGTTTAGGCCTGAAGCTAGTTGCAGGGACAACTCATTAGGGACAAGCTCATTAAAACCAGCCCTGGAGCAAAAGCAGTTTGTGAGTCTCCTCATTTTTATTCACTTTCACCTAGCCATTCCAGTTTCTTGCGTTTCCCAGATACAGAGTCTTGTGGTTTAACCTGGCAGGCAGCTAAACACCACACAGCCGTTCACTCACTCCCCCTCAGTGGGATGGGGGAGAGAACCGCAAAAAAAAAGGTAAAACTCATGCGTTGAGATAAAGACAGTTTAATAGGACAGAAAAGAAGGGAAAATAATAATAAGAGAATATACAAAACAAGCGATGCACAATGCAATTGCTCACCACTCACTAACCAATGCCCAGCCCATCCCCCAGCAGATGCTGCCACCCCCCGGCCAACTCCCCCCAGTTTTATTGTTCACGTGACATTACGTGGTCGGGAATATCCCTGTGGCCAGCCTGGGGCAGCTGTCCTGGCTGTGCCCCCTCCCGGCTTCTTGTGCACCCCCAGCCTCCTCGCTGGCAGAGCATGGGAAGCTGAAAAGGCCTTGACTTAGTGTAAGCCCTGCTCAGCAACAACTAAAAACATCAGAACATCAGTGTGTTACCAACATTATTCTCATCCTAAATCCAAAACACAGCACTATACCAGCTACTAGGAAGAAAATTAACTCTATCCCAGCCGAAACCAGGACAAGAGCTTCTAATGATTTTGTACAATAAGCAAGGCTGCTTCCAAACTTACACTACTCCCAGGGTTCCACAAATGCAGTTCCTTCTGTATGCCAAAGCTAACAGTTCTCTTCATTTGTAGGGCTTAGATGGTTCTGTACTGAAAGGCAGTATCAGAAAACCTAGCGGATTCCCTTCTGATTACATTAGCAAAAGGTATCTATGTGTAACAGCTATCAAATCCAAAGAGAAATCGAGATGTGCAGAATTAAGGCTAGTAGATACATATGCCTAGAACTCACACGTGTAGGAGTGCATTTGGTATTTCAAGCGCCTGAGATACCTAAAATACCCAAGAATTAAAAAAAAAAGGGGGGGGGGGGGGGAAATACAGCAAGGATTTCCTTTCTCCTTAGTCTGTGTCATAATAAATATTGATTAAATAAAGTAGTAGTTTGTTGTATGTTGTTCACCTTTTCTGTCATTTGCTAATGTCCCTAAGTGAAACAATCCTTACTTTTGCTATGAGCACTAGCTGGGAAACCTTGCTAACACCCTCTAAATTAGATGCCTAAAGTCAGGCACGTTAATAAGTAGCCCAATTTCAAACGCCTGTATTCAGACAATAGAATTTGAAAATCATGGTTATCCACAGTTCTGAAGGTTGGTGATGAAAATATCCTGGGGTGATTGCAAAAGCTTCCTTACTTCTGTCACATAGCAAAGAGAACTATAAAGGTCCGCAAAGAGTGGATTTCCAGCCCTAGGCCTGTCATGACAAAAGCTAGTGAGCGCTGCACCAGTATCTGCTTGCGAATTTGTGTACAGGGGAGGAGGAAAGCCTCACAGGGATACATTCTCAAAAGTCAATTGCTAAAACTGGTCTTAGAAGTGCTTAACAAACGTTACTGTCGCACACATTGCACAACTATTCAGCTATAGACATATGCTCAGATAACGTATGATACATCTGAGGAGCATCTTACTAAATTTGGAGTAGCAAAGAACAGTCTGGACAAGAAGGGTGTTCTAATCCTTCTACAGATCATCTGTTGAAAACCAACCAAATTCTACTTGCCCAGATAAGCAGTTAAGTCAAGAATGTAAACAACTGTCAGAGTGAAGCAGCCCCTCATCTCACTCCAATCTCAGAGGAGTTTCTTTAGACTTACAGTTTTGCAAGCATGTTAATATTCAATCATGTATTTTCACCTTGCTTGCACTCTATACGCAGCACTACATACAGGATACATTCTTATTCTTGTCAAGTTCATTCTCTGCTCATCTTATGATGGTGCGTAACAATCTCATTCACAGTCTTCAGCCCATCACTCAAGGCAACACAGCATCAAGGTCTACAGCATTTTTCAAAGTCAAAATTAAAAAATTAATTATTTTGCTTTCTTTACTTCTGTACAAACACGCACTCAGAGAGTTAAAAGTACTTAACTAACCTGGAAGAATTAATTATTTGGAAGATCACTGGCCCAAACGTGAATTTTAGTCATGATCTGTGACACTATCAAAGACTACGAAGTCCTTCATGCGCTTTTTTCTAACAAAAAGATTACTGCCACAAAAAACGTTGCACCAATATAATTAAACTACCACATCGTCAAGTGCAACGAGCATACAGCACCTCAAGCAACATAGGTAAATTGATGGGGTGTGAAGTTTGTTTCACACAAAGATCTTTGCCTAATTGCTCAGTATACAGTACTACTTACTCTAGCATCAACACAAACTCCAGCACAGATCAACAGTCCTATACACAGTTCTCAGCTGTAGGTTAAGCAAATCAGTCTTTCTTTGCACTAAAATGGAGTAGGACCATTTAATGGGTAGTTTAAGGAACAACTTAGCAAATAGGAAAAGAACAGTACCTTTTTCAATTGTTTTGGTTTCAGTGAAAATCTTGACTGTCTCTCCATTCAACAGTCTTCAGTGGGGACTTCAACTAGTTTACATTCTGGAGTATGAGGCACCCACACCACTAAAATAAAGTCTTAGTTGAGAAACATTATCAACCATGTTTTACGCTATGTTTCCTCTGCTTCCCTGTGCAAAGGATGAAAGCTACAACACCATCAACACAGACCAAATACTGAAATTCAAGTTTTCTGAAAAAATGAGAACTGAGTAAGCTATTTAAAATTAAAACATACAACAAGCTTTACAAAAAACCTGACTTTATCGAATCCACTAGCACAAGGTTTCAGCATTTCTAAAACATTAAAAGGGCCTCATTTATTTTTCTATTAGTCTCTTGTGTGTCTATTAAAAAATTACCTGATGGCTGAGAACCTACATGTTTCATGAAACTTTCTGCAGATATGGAAACTTAAAAAAAACACGGATTTGTAAAGAAAACAATGACAAAACAAATGCATTTAAAGTGAGAATACCAATGTTACTTTTCTCTTTTAAACCCCAATAAATCTTATCATGAGAAGCTTAGCAACACAAAGACTGAAATTCAAACACTTTAAAATATAACTAAGTACACATTTAATAGTGCCAGCTTTTTAGTTTTTAGACAAATATTGTAAAGTCTTATTTAAGCTTTCTCATACCTTTTTAAAGGCACTTTAGATATAATTCTGCTTTTACATTTACATATAAAGTGTAAGAGAACTAGAATACAACTAGTTACCACATTAGCTCTTTTTTTCTAAACTGTTTTCTTAGAAAAACAAGTAATTTTTCAGCTTCCGAGTAAACTATAAAATATAAGCAAATTCAATGTAGAGCATTTAGAAAGGATATGAATACATCATACACATCAGTTACTGTGTGGGGAAAAAAAATGAAAACAAATAGCTATGAAAAAGTTTCATTACTGCAATACTGAGTGCTAATAGTATAGTATCAATAAAACTGAAAGATGTAAACAGGTAATTTGGATTAAGCAAAGTTACTTGTCATTACTTATTAAGTATTGCTCCAAGTGAAATTGCTCTAAGGCACTAACGTATTTACAAACATCACTACTTCTTTTCCTGAAGATGCTGGAAACACACCGATGCAATCAGACAGGAATTTAGTGTGGGTCCTTGAAGCAAAAATGCAATGACTTCCTTGAGCTTCATTACTAACACAACTTTCCCTTATTAAAAATTCCAAACAAACAGGTGCTTCACACTAGGTCTACTTCTAAAATTGCTTTCTTTTTATTCTCAGGGATACATCGAGCTGAGGGAGAATTCATGCAGTATAGATCAGTCAGACATTGACAGCACATCACACTTTGACAAGCTGCTTGGCTCTGTTTAAAGTCTAAGTTAGGCCTTGGCCCATCAAGGCCATGGCTATTGAATTATTGACAGCCTCTCACTGTGGCGCAAAGGGAAGGAATGCTATAGCCTCAGTTCAATAAAGATGAAATGGAAACCCTCTCTGAAGCTTACTTTAGCACGTTAAAGGAGTTTTAATGGTCTTGTTTAAAATTCAGTAAGAGAATACATTAGACTGATTATATTTTCACCACCTAAACAAAAAGTTTGGGATGCTGTGGAGATTATAAATGAGAGGAAAACTATGCGAAGTACGAATTTGATCTACACCAAGAAGTTGACTAATGCTTCAAACTCATTTCAAATCATCCAGCTTTACGTACTTAACAATTTTTCACCATTCTGTACCATTCTACCAGGTGCAGTCAAGGGTTAACAGTAACGTAGAGGTTCATCATCCTAAAATACAGGCTGGCTTTCATAATAGTTACTTTCTGCTGATGCCATTAAATCTACAAGCTAACGCAATGGCCAGTCCATGTTTACCACCTATCATCGGCATTAGTTCTATATCTCTTTTCCTTTCCGGCTATCAAAAGTGCAGTAAAGGGGTGTCAGTAAGCAGCTGGCTACCCAATGTCTGGTTGGTTGGTTTGTTTGTTCTTCCAACAGGACTATTCTATAGAGTAAATCACCATTCTTCCACAAGTAGCTGATTAATATTAACAATTCTGATCTTCTTACATAATCTCTTTTCTTCTTCAAATTTATACCTGACAAGCTTTACTTGTATTTTAATAGCTGATGTCAGACAAGCAACAAGCAGAAAGTTCCATCTCAGGACTATAATTTTAAATACAATGAGACTCACATCAACTGTCGCATAGACATGCAGAAAATTATTCCACATGGACTTCTAAAGTGCATCCTAAAAGCTTCAAAGAACGAGTACGTTTTAAAAAGAATTTAAATTGATGATCGAGGGGGGGAGGGGGTAAGCAATTTGTCTAATGTGACCCTATACTCATTTCTCCAACATCACTTCCAATATTCTGCCTCCTGTCAAATCAACAAAGAGAGCCTAACAGCACATCTAAATTTGTGTTCATTTGCCTTCTGCGGGATTATCTTTGCCACGTCAAGCATTATAAGTAAATCAAAGATGCTTCTCAGGGGCTGTAAGAGTAGGGCTAATCTCCAGACAAATATTTAGAAGGCAGCTTAGCCTGTTCTGGCTTTAATCGTTTCCAACTGATTTGACTTATTCTAATTACAGCCTTTATGTTATAAAAGCCATTTTTATGTTGCCGAGGAGCAGTTTCACTGCAAATACATGAAATTTTGCTGAGTTTTTGTTCCCATGTCGATTATGGAAATGGTACTCTACAGCTTTCCTCTAATTAGAAAAACACACTGCACAGAGCATCAACAATTTTTAACATTAATAACAGAGTGACAGTGTCCTTTTGTGTGTCTTTAAATAATTTCTCAAAATATGACACCACAAAGCCACCGTATCCCACTTGGGTATCATACTAGGAGCAATTTTCACATTTTTGCATATTATATTTATTCAAACACAGAACAGCATCTTTGAAGAAGCTGTTTAGTAATTTAACCTAACAGAATAAGATAATTAAACTTCTGGATAGTTTATGGTGAGGTGCTTTCCAAGCCCATGAACTTGGAAAATTCAAACACTCATACACAAAGCAAATTAAACATATCCTTTGACAAATCAGACAGCACGGCTATTTGTTACTTTTAATACTTACTTACCATGCTATCATTTCCCATAATGAACAGACAGCTGAGATAATACAGTTTTGCTTTGCATCAACTCACAGACTTTTCTTGCTGTTTAATGGAAATTTGTGTTACCCGAATGCTGTGGACAACAGAAATCAAGGCGGAGGAGTCTCAGAACATGTAGCCTATGTCCAGTCCAATGTCAACACATTACTAAATAACACTTCCCTTAAATGAAAAGGTGTTTTTTGTTAATTGTCAAAGCTGATCCTAGAAAACGTAGTTATGATGAAATATAAATAAGGCACGCGATATTTCTGCTATAACCCTATGTAACAGACAACTCTAAACATTATACCTTCCTATCTCTGTGCAGAAAGAAGCAACATTAATATCTTGATACGATGAGAAAAACAAATAGGACATTAAAGCACTAAAAGCTGGTATGATTTTTTTACATACAGAAAAGATGCTCTGGGAGTCAAAACAGAAAGAAAAGGCCACTCTTAAGTTTCTACGTTGGATACATATGCTTACAAAAATATGCACATCACTTTCAATACTGTGACTGGCCAAACTAACCTGCTGTAGAATAGACTGTATTTTGCAAATAACAGGATACGAGGCAGAATAGACTTCCATAAAGTATTTACAGCACAACCTCTAACATATCCATGAAATAACAGGCAGCACTATCACACAATTTTGCATACTTCTGTACTGATAATGTCTCCAAGCTCCTTTCACTTCTCTGAAAAGGCTAGATTTGTTGACACAGTCCTATTAGGCGTCACAAAAAAAAGCTTGTATGTCCCCACTTGCTAAATGAAGGGCATAAATTACTCAAGCAACAATTTTAATTGCATTACTATTATGGAGACTTGGTCTGCAATAGTTTATTTTCTTTCTCTTTTTGTAAAAATTAAACCTGTACTATTAATAATTCTTTGATTAGACTTAAGATTTCAATTACATTAGTAATACATTCTTGACTTTATGTGCAAGTTGCTTATCCTTTTTGTCCCTAACTAGATTTTGAGTGTAAAACTGGTGAAGAATCTGTAAAGAAAGCAAAACTACGAGATATTCCTCAAAAAAAACTTTCTAGCCTCCTACACCGTTTAACGCACAGACGTCCTGAGAGGAACGTGTGCTCTGTGCATTTGGTAACCCTTGCTGGTTTTATCGAGTTTTGCAATGTTAGAAATAAGCCCAATGAAAACAATGTAGCGAAGCAGCCAGGAGCAGAAGGCTGTCATTATTGGGTTTCTGAAGTGGATACTGGTTTTATATTTTTTAGAACAATAAGACAGCTGCTGGTGCAAATATTTTTTTTATACAAGCTACGGTATATACTGCCACAGTAATGGAGTAAGTTATATTGAGCTTCAGAGACACTCACGACTGAGGCATTCAACCTCCTGTGGGTGTCTCCCACAATCCCCCAAGATTACCTCTCTTCCGGACTGAGTGTCAGCCAGCTGGTGTATCAGGAATACTTCAGATGGATTTTTTTTTTTTTTTTTTTTTTTTTTTTTTTTTTGAGATCATGATGACTCTCGGAAGCCAAGAGTCTCTTCCTAATGCACTGCATAGATCCAAGTATTTTTTTTCTGAACTGCACATCCTCATTGCATTGTCCGTTTGTAGCACGTATAAAACATATTACATTGTTTGCCATGTAGGTCTAGTGTAAAAACATTCAGGAACAGAAAATTAAAAACACGAGTACACGTTCACTTGAAATACTGTTCACTGGGCACATGTTACACCAGTTCTCCAAAGACTCTGTTGGCTCTGTTTGCCAACCAGATTTGTTTTGGTTTAGATCAACACATTTCTCGTGTGGCTGTTACCTTGGCTATTCAAGAGACTTCTATCCAGCCCAGCACAGAAGCAAAAACTCTTTCTATCAGTCTTACAGTCGAATGTCCAAATTATACCCCCAAAGTCCCGCCATCTTTAGGTAGCCTTCAAAGGATGAGGCTGAAGAATAATCTTTGCCCGTAACTTTCACACTGCCAAACCTCAAAAATTTCCCACAACCTAAATGGTAACCATAAAAGTTCCTCAGAAAAGCAACAAAACCGACGCAAGAGGGGGTAAACCAAAAATGCTTACCTTTTACTATTCTATATCAAGAAGCATATATAATATTAGAATCACTGAAACCAAGTAACTTTTTCAAGGTATGAAAGAAAAGACAGCAAGCATTTTCAGATGTGATTATCTCCCACTTTGATATCCCAGTGCAATCTGGTGGTTTCTATTGTTGTAAAGAAATAAACTCATCGCTGTCAGGAAATTGAGATCTTGATGCCTCTGTGAACAAAATTATTAGCATATCCATGCTGACTGTACAAACTTTTCTGTTTTCTTAGACTGGTTCTTCATAAGGTAATCCCTCCTTAACAATACATTGGTTTGGGGACTTCTTAATGAGGTAAAATTCTAAGCAGTAAATATGTGTTTCCCCCTCCCTCTTCAACACTGAAGAGCAAATATGTTATGTGCCCACCTGTCAGGGAAGAGGCAAAAATAGATTGTCAGACAGGAAAAGTTTCCTGTTAGTGAGCAGCGGGTCTTACATAAGGGAAAATTCAAAAGTCATAAAAGCATTTAGATGTTTTTACAAAAGGAACTTTGCAAGGAGCAGAGGGGTTGAAGTTGATAAACAGTTACACTTTTTAAAAGAAAAAACTTCCAGATATCATACAAATATTACATTTTATAGTTTACATCAACATCTGTCTGCAGAAGATTAAGATAAAACCTTTGCAAAAGGCACATTATCTCTCATCTACGTATTACTTGGTCTTTGCCCCTGAAACATCTGACACTAGTCAGTATTGAGGAAGAATGCTTGACCAAAGAACAAAAGATATGCTCTAAAATACTAGTCATGGGGTTGCTACAATTTTACATTAAAGAACTAATTCCCAACAAAAACTGCCATAAATTTTCTAGAGTTTTTAAACTATACCATAAAATTCAAATAAGAAAAATATCCTTGATGGTCTCTAGAAGCTTCTCATAAAACTGAATAACGTTTAGAGTAAATCAGTCACCAAAATAACTTCTGCCTTATACTATCAATGTTGTTTGCTTATATAGGGTTTTGTTTGTATTTTTACATATACCCACTTCTGTAAGCAAACCATAGATAGTTTCAGGACCAAGAAAGAACAAACTGAATAATGCACTCATATGCTAACAGCTGGATTAGAAAGCTTCAAGGTTGAGTCTCCATTTCCATAGCATTGGCCATTGTCCAAACACACCATCTTTGCCATTTAAGTAAGAAAGGACTTAGAATGTCCCATACAGGACATTTGAGGTTCCAAATGCAGTTCTGAGCTGTCCCGATTCGGATATATACTATCACAAGATGTATTTTTAAATACTTTGTATGGTCACAGGGAACATAAAAATGTTCCTGAAACTACCCACTCACTTATACTACTTTGTCTTCTTTCCTCTCTCTAATAACGCTGTAGTTGACTGATAAGCTTGAAGAAGGGACTGTTCCCAAAAAGTGGTGCCAGTCTTGCAGCTTCTATTGGCCAACACTGAGCTCTGCAGTGCCCTCTCACAGGTACTGACCCAAATCTGCGTATGGATGTGGGTGAACAAGACTGGGAATTTGACTTGGGTTAAATTAACCCAGAGCAAATTGGTTAGCTTCGCCCAGATGAGTTTCATGATTTGGTTCAATGAACAGCTGCATAAACACTTACGCAGGTACAAGGAAGGGCAGGACTTCCTTATTCATCTGCAGTGTTCTCTTACTGCCCCTGGGAGGCGGGTGAGGTGTGGAGCCCTGGTTTTGCACTCTCCGACAGAAGCAGCCTGCTGCCCAAGAGAGTAATGGGAGGTACAACAGAAGAAGATTCAATCAGCTTTTTGCTGATTACCCGCTGTAGACTACAGACAGAAAAAGTGCTAGAAATGCTTTGGTTTGCTATAATTTTTAACATATGCTCAAAAAAGTGGTAATTCTCTAGAAATTGATTAGGAAAATACTACAATATCAGTCAAAATATCAGCCTTAGTTACTCAGAGTCATCTTATTTATGGAGTCATTGAAGCCTGCCCTCCCTCCCCACCCCTAAAATTGTAGTAACATGAACATTACAGACCTGACTTTGCTAAAGTACAGTCTGCGCCTCAATAACAGAACTGCTCATTGCACTATGATTTTTAAAAGCCTTTTTTTCAGAAATGAGACTCTGAAAATACCTGACAACCAAGTCCAATCAGGTACACTAAAGCCTGACCATTAAAGGAAAAAGAAGCACAAGTAACACTAAAAGTCACTGTTTGATGTTCCATGTCTGTATTACTCATGATACTTCAGTACAACTTCATTCAATTTTACTCTTCATGACCAAACTGAATTTTCCTCCTGTGGAAATTACCAAAGCAGGCTCCCCCCCGCCCCTTACCAATTTTCACATTTTTATCCTGAAATCACAGACTAGGCAAACAGGACATCCCAATTGTATTTCAACAGCCACTGTGAAGCAAGGAACCGTGCTTTGCAGGAACCAGAACATCAACGTGCTAACAGATGATTCACTGAAAGACATGTAAAAGGAATGGCATGCCAATACCATACAGCTCAGGAACTTGGAGTGTCTGCAACCATAAATAGAGCTGTGCTTCGTTCATGATTCACTGTGGTTCTGGACACATTGTAGAGTAGGTGCATTCTGAAAAACACTGCAGTCCTTGTCCCTTTCTACTTGATGCACCTGGGTTTTCGTTCCCGAGACAGTGGGAGAGGAGGCTCTCTGCACACAGTCTTCATCCTAACATAGACTCACAATGTGTCCCGAGCGTTTACTTGGAATTGGAAATCACTTCTAGCCACAACCTAAACGTGGGATACCACAGTGATGTCCCTCAAGCGTCCCTTCACTTTCTCATCAATAAGTTGTTCCTTCTTTCATCAACAGCACGCCCCAGGAGAGATGCTGTATTACATTAGACTAAGTAGCGCATGAGAGACTTTGAGGATGAAAGAATAAAATCCTGCAATGTCCAATTTTATAATTCATCCCTGGGTAAACTACAGTAAGTTGTTAATATCATGAAATCTGAATGCATTCAGACTTCATCCATCTCACACTATTTTTTTTTCACCTTAACTAACATCACTAATAGTCCTGTTCATTCAGGGCAATGATGTTGTGTCTATATATCTGTACAGACTTGGTATATTTCTGGGCTGCAATCACCAATTAAAAACTGTTCTACTTTTCTGCTACAATCCTCCATTACCTCCGGCCCTCCAAAAAAAGAAAAGATGGACCAAAAAGAAGTTTAACTAACAAAGTTACAAAGTAAGTCTATTAATACGATACAGAAATCTACTTTTTAGATAAATCCATTATGTGTATTAAGTTCAAAAAATACAAAAAGAATGCTTTGTCCTATCACGACTAATAGCTTACATGACTAAAAATAGGTTTTGCCTGCATAACAGTGGAAATTTAAAATTCCAAGTGTTTCAGCAGCACTTCAGAAAAATCAAAGAGCCTCTTTTTATGAAAATGGCATAGAAGTATAGGAACCAAAAACTGTTATTCAGTGTCTGTTAAAAAAAAAATGGATTGGCAGTATTTCATCTTACAACTAAGGCACACTTATTACTTAAATAAACAAAACAGACTTTTAAGTCCTGGATATTAAGCAGTCCTGCAGCTCTGGAAGACAGACACCCTGCCAGGCAGTAGTTTACAGCAACGTGTCTTGTGAAGAGACTACATACATTTTCTATGGTTCTGGACCTGGTACCTTCAAAAAGCATGAAAAACAATTCAGAAGTAGTTCTGAAAGGCATTTTTGCTTATGGCTTTATAATACCAGAAGCTCAGCAGCTTCTATATAATACAATTGATCTCATTTTCAATGTTTAGTATTTGCCACATAAAGAGGAAACGCAAATGAATGTACAACAGAAAACAGTTTATTCATCTGTCTTTCATTTCCAAGAAAAGAAGACAAATGATAGGCGTTATTATTCAGCTTCCTTATATTAATTTATGGGATATATTTTTGCAGCCATATTAAAAATGAAAAACACAAAGTATAATTTGAAGACAAAATGTAAGGACTAAAGGATAACAGAGTTCCTGATCAAAACTTCTCCTGCGAAACGGGTTCCGTAACAGAATTCAGTTACATCTTGGATTCTCTAATGATCCAACCGCATGCTTCCAAGGATTGAACACAAGATAAGCATTTTTAGACTGGTGCACCTTATAACAGGAATGTTTTTTCTCTATAGTTGACAGCTCCAGACAGGACAACAGCAGTATGTGACGTGAAAAATAAGGAACAGTGATTTTGGAGTGACCTGATTGCTACTGCTCTATCTGCTTTTGCCACTCAAATGAAAAGAGGCATAAACACTGGCTTTAGGATTTTTCCATACTTTGTACTTCTCTTATATAACAAAAGCCTAAGCCTGAAAATAGCATTTTGACACAGAGCAAAATAATGTTTATTGTTTTTACAGAAGAAAACAATAAACGGGAAAGCTGGAAAGAGCCTTTTTACAAGGGCATGTAGTGACAGGACAAGGGCTAATGGCTCTAAACTGGAAGAGGGGAGATTTAGGTTAGATCTAACGAAGACATTCTTCACCCTGAGGGTGGTGAGGCACTGGAAGAGGTTGCCCAGAGAAGCTGTGGCTGCCCCATCCCTGGAAGTGTTCAAGGCCAGGTTGGATGGGGCTTTCAGCAACCTGGTCCAGTGGAAGGTGTCCCTGCCCATGGCAGGGGGGTTGGAACTAGATGATCTTCAAAGGTCCCTTCCAACCCAAACCATTCTGTGATAAGATGTGTGCTTGAAGATGTATCGACAAATTACATGATAGACCTGTGACAAATTCAGAAACTATGACACGTTTTACATTTCAGGATAGACAGATGCATTTATTTAGCTATCTCTAGGGGTGTGTGTGTGTACTGCATATAAAAAAAAATCTCTCAACAATCTAAAAGCAGAAAACTTTGTCCAGTTTTGTTTGTTCTTGTCCTGTAGGATCAAATTAAATAGGGAATTGGGATTACAGGTGACATTTTTGAGGTTTCTGTCTCTCTCCATGGGATGAGCTAGCTGAGTCCAAGCCAACACCTAACTAATACGTGCTTTCCTACATTTAGCAGTCTACTTCGAATTGCTAATGCATGTTAAAATATAATTTGCTCATATTATATACTCTAAGGCACGTAAATTAAAATATATTCACTAATGTGTTCCTGAAATACACCTTTCACAGCAGCAAAATGAACCTCAAGAATAGAAAGGAGATAAAGAAGTTTAAATGACAAACAAGATATTGTTAGGTAAACTGTGAAACAGCTTAGAGATGCCACCTCTTTTGTTTCTTGTGTCTCAACCAATCTACCAGTTAGGAAGATGTTCTTGTTAACTGCCACCTTTGTATTTTTGCACTTGAACTAGCTATTTTAACTTGGACGGTAACCTTAGTTACAGTCCCTATAATACAAACATACGCTTAACATGTAGCCCAGTGGTAGACACTGTAAAGCCAAGATATTGTGTTTAAAACATTACATACATGCACTGCATTTGACCATGCTGTGAATCTTAAAAAAGGACATTTATTCACTGACCTCGAAAAACAAACCCAAGTCAGCTTGCTGTTGGACACTTCTCAGATTGCATGTCACTACAGAGGTCTTTTAAATCCATTACTATAGTTTCTTTAAAACAAATTAATTAAAATAACTAAGAAGCCTATCAATAAAGTAGTAAAGTATAAAACAATTTTTTTAAAACAAAACTTATAAAAGCCAGAGAACGTAGGCTTCAGGGTGAAGATTCTGTATCGTACCAATAAAATAATAAATGCCCACTAATCCTTGATATGTTTTACAGGTAGGTCAAAATAAAAACTAGTAAATATTTAGAAATTTTCACTCAGGCCTTTCATATTCTTCTTCATTGTAACTAATACTTGAAAAAGTTAACTCTTCATTATCACCCTTTCATTGGTGCTGTTCTCACTTGTAAATGTATTCCATTATCACTTCAAAAGTATTACATCAGTTACCTGTCACCAGGATTGCAATTAAAGTAATGTTTAGAGAAAGTGGAGTCTACTTGCCTATTGATGCAGGGAGAAAATTCTCTGTAATTTTAGTCGGGGTTACATGCATGTGCTGCTAAAAGATGAGACCTGTTAGTTTCATTATTTTGCTTTCATCTTTGGGTATGCTGCTTTATGCTTTTTGTTCTCCAATTTTAAAAATGCTCATTGTGATGTTTTAAAAGGAATACCAAATAACATTAAAATAGCGCTAGAAGCTGAACACTGTTATTAGATAAAAGTGGCTCTAACGCATTAGGAGGTGTTGAGTTAATAGGAAAACAGCTTTGATTCACTAGCCTCTGTCTAACATGCCACTACAACAGAAGTAAAAAGGCAGTGGGCAACTCCCCTCTAATCACCTCCTGTTAGCTGCAACTATAGGCAAATTGCTAGTGAGGATTAAGTGGGGAGACTATCACAGGATCAGTGTCAAGCGGAAAAAAGACTCAATTTGTGAGCAATCATGACTCCCTAATCACTTCTCTAAGAGCTTTAGGAATTACTAACAGTAGCCTTTAGAAGTGTGGACACATCGTACCGACCTACAGAGATAAGGAATCTCTTTACCACAGAATATATGATTATGACAGATAGATAGATAGAACGAACAGTTAAGTATATAGATAATAAAAGACACGAAGGCTGAAAAAACCCAAATAATTTGCATTCACCAATCCTGTACATTCTTCACGTTACCGAGATGACGATAGATGTGTGTCAACATTGTGAATGCAAACTGAGATAAGCCAAGACTTGCATGGTTTGGACGCAGTATTACAGACATCTCTCAGTTACAACGTGAAGAAAATACCTGCACTATTGCAATACTGTTCCACATATGAACAGTGAAAGAGATTCTACCCATTACATATTTTCAAGCAGTTGTTACAGAATTATTCCCTGTCAATTATTTTATTCCCGGTTACTTTTAGTAAAAAATACAAACAAAATGAAAAATGCAAACCCCTACTATTTAATTTGGAGACAATCTTATTGATTTTAACTTTAATTTTTTATGTCTCATAACCCTGCATTAGATTATAAAATTCAATAAAGACTACAAGCACTTCGTAACACCTGACAGATCTATAATTGTTGGGGTCTAAAAATCAACATGCTCAATAAACGATACCATTTTAGAGATCACAAAGTTTTATTCTGCCTTTGTAGTCTGAGTTGCAACACGCTTGGCTCGACTGCTCGATCAAAGATTACATTTCCTGCTATTGTTTTACATGACCTGATTTCTTAATATCAAAAGGAACAAATTAATGAATATTTAGCCATACTGGAAAAAAAAAACTATGTTTCAGCATAAGACATTTTTGAAAGCTACTATTACATACTAACTAATTGTCAAAATAAGGCATTACTTGATACAGGCACATCAGGCTATTGCTCACCGAGAATAGTGGAAAACATATAGCATATGCAAATGTCAGAATGAGACCGGACTCACA